>APFE031428204.1:255052-274344 GCA_000404065.3 Pinus taeda
CATCCTTGAAGCACATAGTCTAGAATCTAGATGCTCGTAATGATGCAACCCGAACATAAGCAACACTTAAAGGTCCAGAGGTGGGAGTTAAAGAAAGGTTGCTAGAATCAACAATGCTTGTCCTGGTGAAACACATAGGACACTGTTATTTTTGGACAATAGTCCCTGGAAAAACCCAATGCGGGAAAACCGGTGCAGTAGCTCTGAGGGCTTTATTATTATGCAGGAGAAAATCTGAGTACAATTCTAGGATGCTCAACTAGCAATATGATACAAAGAGAATATTGAACAAAAGACTGGTGAAATGATCTCACCCTGTCACTAGGAGAATCAGTGATTGATCCTACTGAATTGGAGGCTTTGCATCACCCTCTGCGTGATCTCTGCGTAGATCTGCATCACTCCTGACAATTTCTGTGTCACCCCTCTTGGGTATTACGTTGCCCCTCTTTCAGATCCTCTGCTGGCTGAGAAAATCGATCATCTGCCTCCCAGACTCACACCCCGGCTTCCAACAACTAAAACTCGACTTCCCTTAGCAGGAAACTCGACTTCCCCTCAAGGACTACGCTTCCTCTTCGTCAGCACTACGCGGGCTAGTGTCAACCTTCCCCTAGACGTCTTTCGATTCTCCCTCTGCCTCGTACTCTTTGGAAATTCCTCCTTTCGGATTCTCACTGCCCCTCTGCTGCAAGAAATCTCCTCAATCGATTTTTTTCCTCCTGAGAACTTCTCACTTTAGAAAAATCGATTTCCTTGATCTCTCAGTGTGTCTTCCAAATGACCCTCAAACCCCTTCTTATATCTTCCTGTTGGACAACCAACGACCTAGATTAAATCATAATCAAAGGCTCAGATCATTTTGGCTTGATCCGTTTCTTTTTCTAGAAGTTTCAACCATGATTAGATTAACACCCATTAATATTTTAATTTTCCAAAGTTTAGACTTAGGAACCCCATTAAAAATATTAATTATTTTAATAAAATCACTTTTGGGTGGAATTTCCCAAAACGCTTTTTTGGTTCTTTGGAATACATGTGCCCAAGCCTCCCTGCAAATTTTGAGGCTTAGAGCACATCCAATGCTACCCCAAATCAACAATGGCCTATATTAAGCTCTGGGACTATTCAAACCATTTGAATTTAAATCCTGCTTCAGTTTATGGCCATATTTTGTGCCCTTTGGATCAGGATTCTGGTACATAACCCTGATGTTTTCCAGTTGGTTATCAACCTTGGAAGCTTCTTGGCATAACTTTGTCATCAATGGAGCTCTCTTTGATGTGTGAGGAAGAACACCTTGTGCAGATCCTTGATCGTCATTGATAACATGAATAGAGTTATTGAGATTGAAAACTACAGATTTTGGGGGCTCACCCACATCACTTTCATATTCAGTTGAAGCATTTGGGTCCACTACAGTTTGTTACTCATATTGACGATACGAATCAATACTGTTGAGGGAAAACCTCTTTCCTATGTCAATAGAATGAATCTGAGATGTTTCTTTCCCTCAAAGAAAGTTAGGAGATGGAAAAGTTTCCACTACAAATTGATTGAATTTCTATTCATTTGTGCGAGGACTAAACCTGTCATCAAATGCATCTTTGTCTCCACTTAAAAGTTTGGTGTTCCCACCACTTCCATCATCACCGTCGACTACTACATCAAGATTCTTCTTATCTCTTAAATTGTGAATGGTATTATCATTTTGGGAATATTGTAATAATCGAGTCTTTGCCTTTGTGTATCCTTCTAGATTATCAACATTGACTGTATCTTTAGTCTCATAATCTTTGTCACTATCTTTCAATAACAATCCGTTTTCTTTTTTATTTTTTCTCTTCCCCCAACAATTGTGTTTCAAGTGGCACAATATCCTCAAGAGCCATTGTATTCTTGAGCATCTGAGTGTTTTTAGGAACCAAAGTATTTTCAAGGGGCACAATGTTTTCAAGCACTAGTGTACTTCCAAATGGTTGAGTGTTCCTCCCATCATTTTTCTTTGAGTTTCCTCCAATAAGAGGTGATTCAATGAGTTGAGTCTCAGAGCCATCAGAAGGGCTTGAATGCTTGGTTTAAGCTCCTCCTGAATATCAGAAGGAAAAGTGAGATGAACATCCCTCATTAAAAAATTCATCATTTGAAGAAGTTTGGTGTTCACGTCAGAAGAGTGATGTCTTTTATTCTTTACCTTTTCCTCCACAACCTTAGCAGGGTTTTGGCCCTCAACATCCTTCACTTTAGTAGTCTGTTTCTTAACCTTCAAATTAGCATCATTTTCAGTTGATATCATTTTCATCCTTGCTATTCTCCCCTTTGTCCACTTTTGCTAGGCATTGGGTTTGAGTTACCTTGGTACTCTATATCTTTTCCTTTTGTTTATCATTAGTACCATTTGATCTGTCTTCCTTGCTGCTTTTCGAATCATAATTACTCTTACTATCCCAGACATTTGAAAGGCTTTCCCCTTCACTAGATCCTTAGATAGTTGTTCCACATATGGATACTGACGAAGGTCACAGATAAGGCTACTCCAAAAAGCATTCCAATTCCTCATCACTGCTTTTTGCTGTGTGCCGTTACTATAATCTTGGGGCCTACCTTCATACTTAATGTCACAAAATTCTTGAAAGGTTTGGGCTGCCCGAACATCCTCTCTTAGCGTTTAATACTCCCTCCAATAATCCAAAATATCCTTGTTCTATTCCGACGACCCACAATTTCTTGTTTTCCACCCATCTAGGAATTGGGGGAGCCATGGTCTCAGAGTCTTTTGACTAGTTGCCCAATGCTAGTATGTTCGAGGGTATTAGGCTGAATAGGGACATGGCGATTACTTCCTTCTCCACTAGATCCATTGACTCTATTGCAAGCCGCATTATTCACAAATTTGGCAAGAAGCTAAGTCATTAATTGTTGTTGCTGCTGCCACTGAGCAGTTATAGTTTGCATGGTTTCTTGCAAAGGTTGCTTCTTCCTGTCCTCATTGAAGCCTTCTTTGACAGTTCTGGGTTAGTGATACCAAGTTCCAACCCATATGCTGGGTTAGTGATACCACTGTAATATCCCTAGGGAATTTTTTCCCTTAGGGTTATCAAGAGAATAAGGATATATTGCACTAATAACACATCCTTTACAACTTCCATTAATGGCAATTAAGACACAACAATGAATAGATGAGTAACATCAACAAGATACATCAGTTTGTAACCCTCATATGTTTAATTTATAGTGTAGTTAGAGCACCGAAGAATTAAGAACAATAGTATGCCAGAGATTGTATTTCATACCATCCACAATTCATAAACATGAAACCAATCCTCCATACATATTGGGTTTAATCCACAATCCTTCAAGTTTCACACTAAAATTGAGGTACATAACAACTGCTAAATTGCTAACAATCCTACTAGCCTACTAATCTTGTCCCGACCTTATAGTCAGCCTCATAAATTAGCCAACATGCTGCTTCCCAGCCGTCACTTGTCACTAGTCGAATTGCTGCCATAGACTTGACCTGTTGCCCAGATTAGTCCCTTAATCCATAGATCTTCTCAAAAGATGTGAGCCACTCCTTCAATGACTTTTAGACAAACCTTTATTGCCTTGTGGTGCTATAGGGAAACTTGTTGCTACAGGGGTAGATCTTGAGCAAAACTACTTTAAACCTCATGACATTGACATAAAGGTTGCCACAAAAAAGCAATTGCCTTAGTTTATCACTTGGAGAGCGACGACGAGTTTGGAGGAGATCTGTTTTCTCCTGAGATTGACTCACGGCCTAAAAGGGGTGTCATGAACCTTCTGTATTGCTTGAAAGCTACAAGAAAACCTCATGGAATAAAATAATCCCAATATAGGGTCCTCACTATTCCAGATTGCCTTAGGTTAGGTCTTGGTGCCACATAATAGGTTGTATGGTAAGTGGATGAGGGTCCCACTTGTTGAAGCTTATAGTAGCTTCGGAAGGTCTTATGCACAGGCTTGGTGTCTTAGTATGTGGAAGATTTCAGAAGGTCTTCTGCATAGGCTTGGTGTCTTAGCATGTGGAAGATGATTTATTGCCTCTTTAGGTGTTTGCTTGGTGGAGTAAATGATTATGTATTCTTTCCTAAGTCTAACTTAGAAAAAGTAAAATAATTAAAGTCCTTAGTCAATTAATTATTGTGGACTATTAAGTCATTTTCTAAGGATAAAAAAAATTAATTATTTAAGTGACGTAGAAATAATCTCAACCATTAATGTCTAAGAACTTCTAGAAAGGAGATTAGGGTTAGGGATTTGTGCTTAGTGAAGATTATAAAATAAGCTTAGCAAAGAGGTGAAGACACAAGAACACAAGAGCAAGAGGCAACTACAACATTTTTGGGAAAGCAATTTTTCTAGGAGAGAGCGAATTCGCTTGAGCGTAAAGCTCCTTTTGACTAAAGGAGAAGGAAGAAGAACACAAAGATATTTTCAGGGTGTTTCTAGTAGGAAGATTTGCTGGGAATTGGAGAGCCCGAATTGCGGAAGTGAGAAGGAGGCGTAGTTGTTGGGGAGACTGATTTGCTAGGGCTGAGTGAGAGCTAGTCACAAAGGCCTATTTTCTAGTGAGAGGTGGGCTTATTTTCTTCAAGCAAAATTTTTTAAGAGGTCTATATCTAGTTGGTCGATTTCCCTTGGGCCTAATTATCCCAGTAGGGTCAAGTTGTAGGTTCCAGTCATTGTATTTTTCTTTGTAAATTTTATGGGTTGAAACCCTGGTTTTCTAGATTAATAAATGAGGGAGAATATTTGTGGGTGAATTATTTCTATTGTAATGTGTGATTAATCTCTCTGATTTATTTCTGCTACATATATTTCTAGATGTTAAAATACTAGTGATTTTATCTTTTGATAATTTAGGATTTATTTTGTTAATTAAATAAATTGTTGGGAATAAATAATTGTCGTGAGAAAATAATTTTGGGTTGGTGTTAGGAGATTTAACACGGTATCAAAGCTTTCTAGATAACTCTGAGAGAGAGATTCTAGATCACTAGGGTTTGCAACAACAAGCTTCTCTTTTTTACAACAACAAAAGTATTTTTAAATTTTGCAGTCGAGTTTTATGGTCGTGGTCGATTTGTGAAGATGGCATCACTGAGTAGTTTTTGATATGAAGATAGGTTATATGGGGCTGCTAATTTTAGTTTCTCGGAGAAGTGAATTACCGTGATTCTGAAAATGAATGGTGTGTGGGATCTTGTGAAGATAGGCCTTCAAGTTCCTTCATATCGAAATGTTGCAGTGGAGCATAATACCAAAGATATGAAAGCAAGGTGTATAATTTTTGATGGTGTGAGGGATCACATAATTCCTCACATATAAAGGAAGGACATTGAACGTTAGATGTGGATAACTTTGACGGTTCTTTATCACAACACAAATGAAAACAAGAAAATGGTGTTGTGGGAGAAATTAAACAACATCAAGATGAATAGATTTGATTTCGTAACATCTTACCTCAAGAGGATCCAACAAGCTTGTGATGAGCTTGCAGCTGTTGGGGAAATTGTGATTGATTTAGAGCAGGTGAAAGTTGCTTTGAAGGGTTGCGTTAAGCATTGGACCACCTTTGTGGATGGGATCCTTGCTAGGTAACAACTTCCTGAGTGGAGCCGGTTGTGGGATGAGTTCATCCAGAAGGAGATCTGGGAGAACTTATTGATGGAGAGCTGTGAAAGTGTATTGAGGAGAAAGATGAGCTTGCTCTTACTATACAAGCAAAAAGGGGCAAAGGGAAAGCCAAATAGAACTAGAGTGGAGGAGGACCTTCACAGAATAAAACAGAGGACATGATCAAAGTCAAGTTCATTGTATATCACAAGTTTGGGCATTTTTCCAGTCAGTGTCCAAACAAGAAGGGCAAGGGAAAGATAGCTACGACAACCATTGCATAGATGGATGAGATGGCTGAATAGTTAGAGAAAAACGTTTCCTTGGCGTCATGCCTTTCTAACTGTCATGAGAGAAGTTTGGTTTGTGGGCAGTGGAGCATCTCGTCACATGACAGTATCTCGAGACGTCTTCACTAACATGATTAGGGGGCCTAGGGATATACATGTGGAGCTTGGTGATAAGGCCATGTATGCGGTAGATGGCACTAGTATTTTTGAGTTTTAGATGGACTCAGGTGGTATCATGGAGGTGAACGAAGTATTGTACATACCACGTTTGGAGAAGAATCTCCTTTCAATTTTAGCCATAGAAGACAGAGGACTCAAAGGCTTACTGAGTCTACATTCCAGGATAGGGGAAATTTATTTTAAGTCAGGATGTCAGAATTGATGAGGGCAGGACTCTTAGGATGTCACATGAGAAAGAGCTAGCAAGGGTATAAGATCGAGAGCAAGAAGCTCCTAAGGCTAAATAGGGACCAACAACACCAACAACAAGGGCATAGTTCGTAGGTCTAGATGATGAGCTACATTTGAGCTCTACCAGGAGGAGGCTGAGATGGGTCGAGCAAACCTTGAGAGTTGCTGAGGAGCATGTGGAAGTAGAGTAGACCACCAAAAATATTATCCAGTTATTTGGCATTATCGAGCTGCACTAGCGAGTTCAAGCCTTTCATTTTGAGGAGGTTGCAAATGAGTAGATCTGGAGGGATGTCGTGTTGGAGGAGTATAGCTCCATCACGAGGAATGATGTATGAGACAATAATGTCGAAAAGTCTGTGGTCACTTCTTGATGGATCTATAAGATCAAACATGTAGCTAATGGCAGTGTCGAGAAGTACAAGGCAAGGTTCGTGGGACGAGGGTTCTCCTAGAAGGAGGGAGTGGATTACGAGGAGAAATTTGCACCTGGCACCAGATATGCATCCATAAGAGCAGTCATGTCCATTACTTCAGAGATGGGGTGGAGGATACGTCAAATGGATGTGAAGACTGCGCTCCTCAATGGGGTGATTGAGGAGGAGGTGTATATTGAGCCACCTCAGGGCTTTGAGGTGCATGGGAGAGAGTCTAATGTATGCAGGTTGAAGAAGTCTCTTTATGGACTGAAGCAGGCTCCATGCACATCGTACACAAGGATCGATGGATATCTTCTTGGCTTGGGCTTCACCAAGAGTGAGGTGGACTCCAACTTGTACTATGTACTTGTTGAGGGTGAGCTGCTCATCTTGGTACTTTATGTGGAAAATCTCTTCTTGACTGGATTAGAGAATCTGATAGGGATGTGCAAGGAGGATCTTGCTTCGAAGTTCGATATGAAGGATATCAGCTTGATGACTACTTTTTGGAATGGGAGGTGTGGCAGCAACCATGATAGATTTTCCTTGGACAGGGCAAGTATTTAGTCGAGATCTTGAGGATGTTCAGGATGGAGGATTGAAGGTCTATGTCTACATTGATGATCACTAACGTGAAGAAGCTAAGTGTTTTCGAAGGTGAGTTGGTGGATCCCACATTGTACAGACAGTTGATAGGTTCCTTGATGCATCTCAACACTTGGCCGAATATATGTTCTGCTGTAAACACACTCATCTAGTTCATGGTGTAGCTGAAATAGGTTCATTGGGTTGCAGCGAAGCATGTGCTGAGGTACCTACAAGTTACAATAGAATTTGCACTGAGATATGTCAGAATTGGAGTGGAGTTGTAGGGGTACATAGATTCTAATTGAGCAGGAAGTGTTCTGGACAACAAATCCATGTCTGGATGTTGTTTCAGCTTGGGATTAGCCATGATCTCGTGGTACATTAGGAAACAACAACAAGTGGCACTTAGTTCAACAGAGGTAGAGTACATGTTGGCGGAGTACATGTCAGCTGTGAGGCAGTATGGCTTTGCAAGATCCTTGCAGGACTATTCGATCTTGAGATGGGGCCAACGATGATTAACTGTGATAATCGGAGTTTCATTAAGCTCTCTGAGAATCCCGTGTTTCATGATCGGTCCAAGCACATCGAGATCATATATCATTTCATGAACGATAGGGTTCAGAAAGGTGCTGCGAGATTACAATACATTTCCATAGAGGAACAGGTGGCAAATATTCTTACTAAGCCTCTAGTGAAAGGGAAGTTTGTGAAGTTCCATGCTAAGTTGGGAGTGACAGATAATCTCTTCCTTGCTAGGAGGGAGTGTTGAAGGTTATAGTAGCTTAAGAAGGTCTTCTGCATAGGCTTGGTATCATGGCACATCAAAAATGTTTCATTGCCTCTTGAGGTGTTTGCTTGGTCAAGTAAGAGTGATTTATGTCTTCTTTCCTAAGTCCGACTTAAGAAAAGTATAATAATTAAAGTCAATTAATTATTGTGGACTATTAAGTCAATTTCTTGGGATAAATACTTCAATTATTTAAGTGACTTAGAAATAATATCAACCATTGATCTCCAAGATTTTCTAGAAGGGATATTAGGGTTAGGGATTTGGGTTTAATGAAGATTTTAAAAGAAGCCTAGTGAAGAGGTGAAGACACAAGAATGCAAGAGAGAGGCAACTATAGCATTTTTGGGAAAGCGATTTTCTCAAGAAGGAGAGAACTAATTCTTTGGAGTGTGAGGCTTAGTTTGACTGAGGAGAAGGAAGAAGAATATATGGATAATTTCTGGGTATTTCTAGGAGGTTGATTTGCTAGGAATTAGAGGGGCCAAATTACTGAAGTGAGGAGGCGCAGTTGTTGGGGAGGTTGATTTGGCAAGGCCGAGTTGTGAGTGCTCATAGGCCGATTGAGAGCTAGGTTTAGAGGCCGATTTTCTGGTGAGAGGTGGGCCGACTTTTGTTAGGTCAAATTTCTTTAGATGTTTTTTTCTAGTTGGCTAAATTATTCAAGTGGGGCCGAGTTGCAGGTTCCAGTCACTGTATTTTTCCTTGTAAATTCTTTGTGAGTTGAAACCTTGATTTTCCAGATTAATAAATGATGGAGAATTGTTGTGGGTGAATTAGTTCTATTGTAATGTGTGATTTATCTCTCTGATTTATTTATGCTACATATATTTCTAGATGTTAAAATACTAGTGATTTTATTTTTTGGCAATTAGGGTTATTTTGTTAACTAAATAAATTTTTGGGAATAAATAATTTCTGTGAAAAAATAAATTGGGGCTGGCAATAGGAGATTTAACACCAATGCCTTGGACTGATCTTATGTAGGTCTTTGAAGGTTTTGTTGTTGAGATTTATCCCACAAATAACTTCGTCACCTCAGATAATCCCCTTTAAGGTTGCCTGCAAGCCTTAGATTGGACTTAGTGCTGCTTTGCCAAAGGTTGGATCTCACTGCCCTTGTGAGATGTATTGACCTGATCTTTGTTGCCTTAGCGTAGCCTCCCACAACCACATAATATCAATAGCTCACAATTTTCTCTCCTTGAATGCCAAATCCTGATGAAAGTACCTCAAGGCTCAGATCAATGTGTCAAATAGATGAGAGAAAGGAAGGGATTGGCTAGGGTGGGATCATCACCACCAAAACCAATCAAAAGAAAAAGGGGTCTTAAAAACCTGCCTCAACTCATAAAACATAAATATCCAATCCGTAATGATGATAAAATGTTTTCTCCTCTCTCTTATTTATAGATTTCTTCTGGGGCCTCTTCTCCTTATTTTAATCTGAGGGGTTACAAGTTTCCCCCCGCTTAGCCCGAATTCTGGCTTACTTTACATGTTTTGCCAATTTACCCCAGTTTACCCAATGTCGCCCCAAAAGCACTGGATAATGGATCCCCCCCTTTATCATTTACTATAGTCTACAGGGTTGGATAGGCTACTTCGTCTTCGATTGGGCCATTAATTAGTAGGTAACATTACACACCGAAAGTGCCTAGGGGTTAGATATCAGACCAAAGCACTTTGTCTTCTATAGGACCATAAAACAATCAAATAAATATCTCAAAAATGTAATGCACTTCAACTATGATGTCTAGCATCTACTTGTCACTACCCCCACCAACTTCTACAATAAGCGCGGTTAATAGAATAACGTAAATGTAAAAATTGCGTTAAGACGTCAAAGAACCAAGATGCTATTCCATCATACCCAAGGTTGTCTCTGATGATGTCTGGAGGTTGACACAATGTGGTTGAATTAGAAGCTTAAAAACATTTGAAACCTAAGGAGAGTGTGTGTGTGTGTTAGAGAGGCATGATGGTTTTTAATTTAATTAGTAATGGAGGTATTTGTAGGTTTGTATGGGATGTAAATGCCAAAGGTTCAACTACTAACCAAGTGTTGACCAAACTCAGTGAAGTGAAAAGTAGAATTGGGATGTAAATGTTCACGACAAAATTGTAATTGTCTGAATGAGGGTTAGTTCATTCAGTTTGGAATGGACCTGATCCTAACCAACAGGGGCATATTATTGTTGTTCTGCTTCTGATAATTCCCTTTATTATTCAGTTTGAGACTCAATTGCTAAAGTTTTTTGTGCTTCTCTCTGATTATGTATATAGTTGTTTCATTTCATGGCATGTTGTTGATATTCTATTCTAATTCACAACTTTTATATAGTGTTTTCTAGCTTATTCTTTCATCTTTTGTATTTTTTAGACTATCTTCCTTAACTGAGTAGTTTGTAGTTATTATTCCATCTGGCATCTTTTTTAATATGTTTTTTGGTCTCACCTTTTTTCATTTATAAATCAAAAGTTCCTTTTCCCTTTTTTTCCCTATGGAGATAGAGTGTGAAGGTTGATAACATTAGTAGTAGTGACACTATTGAGTGAAAAAGGCAGAGTAAAACAATTGATCACATGCTTTAGTACTCCTTGAGGCAGAGTCAGGGTCTGTAGTCCCATTTTCGAGGTGGGCTGTGTTGTTGCCTAAATCCACACCTGGGCTAATGTGGAGAAAATCTTTAATTCCACTTGATGTGGTCTTGGGGGCAAGTCTCTAGTTTAGCAACTGTCACTCAATTCTCAACTCCTCCGTCTAGACTAACTCCTAGCGAAGCCAAGGTGGGTGGACCCTATGAGACAAAAAAAGACTAAGGCTTGATTAAGCAAAGTTAAACTAAACAAAGTTCTAGGAGTTAAATGAAATTACACAAAATACATTCAACCATCAAAAGCCTAAACTCGATAACTTTTTAATTATTAAAAAATTCTTGAAAAACCTAATGCAATTCCGTAAGACTCTGGATGATGCTTAGCATGGTAATATACATTGACCTTAGACATAGAAACACACTCAAGGCCTAGTTAGTAATCATACTCCAACTTTAGAAGATATGAGTGAAAAAACTCAATTAATTATTTATTGTTAAAAAACGAGAATAATTAATTAAGTAAAAGAACACTTGAGAGTGACGTTTTTACTAACCAGGTCCCAAGGGTGTAAACCTGTTACATAAATTTGTCATGCTAGTGTCATTTTATAAAATTTCCCTGCGGGGGTACAAAATTCGCAGAGAAGAAAGAGGAGACAGGAAATAGAAGAATAGAGCGAAGAAAAATTTGTCATGCTAGTGTCATTTTATAAAATTTCCCTGCGGGGGTACAAAATTCGCATAGAAGAAAGAGGAGACAGGAAATAGAAGAATAGAGTGAAGAAGGGGCAAATTTTGCCCCGCTGGATTTCATTCTTCACTCATTTTTGCCAGGTACAACTGAGCAAGAACAAATCACTTTTGGATTACCAAATTATAAGGTGGTTAACTTCCAAAAACATAATGTCTTAATCAGTGTCATGAATATTATTTTATAGATTAGTTAATGAAAAGGCATGTCCCTAAGGACATGACCATTCCTGAAGGGGCACCTGCCTAGTTTCATAAGAGGGCCCTCATTTGTAACAATCATCATCTTATATATTCAATACATTTCTTATATAAATATATTACTGTCCTATCATGGATATTTATATATTTAAGATATTCTGAATATTCTGCTGCGTATATGAACCTTGTTTGTTACATTGGTATCAGAGCTGCATTATTCGATTCTAGCCTTTGGCCATCAAACCTATGTCAACTTCCGTTGTGATCAAAGCGTTTCGCTACACAATTTTTCAAGATTCTTCATATTACCGTCAGTCCCTTGGCCACTAAAAGAAAAAAAGAAAAAAAAAACAAAGTTAAAAAATAACTATATAGTATTAAAAGAAAGAATATTTATATAATGGAAAAAATCAAGAAATAATATTTAAACAAAAAAGTAAAAAAAAACAAAACATCCAGTTGACCGACGACGTTAGGCATAGTTCGTAACCGTCGACAGCAGACACACTAGTCTACGACCATAGTTCAGACAACAACCGACACCGCTAGCAGTTCTGTCGTTCACTTATATACCCAGGCAGGTGGCCCTTTAGGAATGGTCATGTCCTTAGGGACATGCCTCTTTATTAACTTATTATTATGATTATTATTTATTTATTTATATTTATATATATATATTTTTTTATAAATTATATTCATAACATATGAACCCATCCCCTGCATTTGTTATTATTGATTATGTTTTGTATCATCCCTTTTGATGTGGATTAGCTAGTAAGATAAAGAATCATGACAAATCTATTTGGATTTAGTAGGAAATAGTCTTGTAATCAGGTGACATGATTGTAAATTATATAGCGAGGATGTCCCTCATAGCTTCTCTGAGAATCAAACGAGTTTTTGAATTGAGTTATTGCTCCAACCTTTAATTACAATCATCTTAGATCTGGACATTGAAGGATCCTCTATAGAGAAGTTGTTCGTAAAGCCATTTTTTATAATGGTGTATTCCCTCTTTGTATTCATCTTCAAATGGACTAAAACTATAATTTGCTACACTTGAATTCATCCAAAACTAATGTATTCAACTATTATTTGCTCATCATTTAAACCTCTTAATATTCGTCATCATTTCAGTCTACTATAATCAAATATGCTAATACAAAGGTCATTTAACAGTCATGGCAACTAATCCATTAATCTTCTCTCGTCAATCACTGAGATTGTCAATTTCATAGAATTAGAGCTCCCTCTTTGTGAGAATAAGATAGCAAAACATAGTGTGTCCAAGAAGAAGAAATCTGAAAGATGAAGATTGGAAATTTACTGGAACCATTTTATATTGAGAGCTTCTGTACAAGAACACTGGACATGTTTTATGCAACTATTCTTTAGAGAACCACAATTCTGTTTGTGGACAATACAAGAGATCATAAAAGAATTCCATGGAGCTTCAAGAACATTTCTAGAAGCATTTTTTTGTAGGTACCTAAACATTTTGGTTAGATCCTCTCTGTTTTGTACCTCTGTCCAGTGACACAGGTCTAACTTGACATTGCCAGCTCACTTTTGTATACATTCCCTAGCAAATATCATTCATCAGTGCCACTCACTTTTTCGTCTATGGTTACTAGAATAACTCAATTATTACATTCATATGGGATTTGTCTAATCTTGCCACTTTAATGGTGTTATAGGCCACCTTGCACCCCTGGAAGACATGAAGGCACTAAAGTTGCCATCATGGACTTAGCACAGATGCAAGCCTAACTAGGCACATTATATTTGTCTTCATAGTGGAAGGTCACCCCACTTGTATGGAAATTTATATTAGTTCATCCTCCGTCGGTATCCCTCCTCCAGTGGTCAACATGTAGTGTACCTACTAAAGGCATATTGAAGATAATACATGTGGTGTACCTACTAAAGGCATATTTAAGATAATAGTATGTAAATAAATTAAGAATAATAAAAAGAGTATTATCATTAATGCAACGTAACAACCATGGGCCATGACTCACAAACATCAACTAATGGGATATGTTGACTGTATGAATAGACTCCAACTTTATTGTACCTTCACAATCAATATCAAATGCATCTCTAGTTGTAAGAAACAAGTTTTTTATACATAAAAAAATATTTAGAATATCTGAATATATAAATACCCATGATAGAACAATAATATGTTTATATAAGAAATGTACATAAGATATAAGACAATGATTTTTATAAATGAGGGCCCGCTTATATACCTAGACAGGTGCCCCTTTAGGAATGGTCATGTCCTTAGGGACATGCCTCTTCATTAATTAATTTATTATTATGATTATTTATTTATTGATTTATTTATATAAATTATGTTCATAATATTGCCTTCTTCTTCAGAAAGCTTTGTCCTCAAAGCTTATTGCTGACAAGGCATGTCATTTCTTTGTCTTGTAATCTATTTGTATCTTTCGCGGTTCTTTGAGTTGTCATTTTCATTGATACATGATGATAGGATCCTCTGAGTGATAAACAAAATTGTTGCACTGAGAAGGGATCTAACCATCCTAAATCAATTTCTTGTGGAATCTTCGATTACTGGAAACTTGTGATGAATTGTTATTATAGGACTAGATTGTGCAAAATTCAGTGTTCTTTAGAACATAAGTTTGTTGTTTATGTTCTAAGTGATACAAATACGCAAACCGATTGAGTTGTCTTCTCTTGTGATTCAAATGTCGATAAGGAGTTCTTCTGGTTTGATTTTCTCTTATCATGTGTGTGGCAATTTTTTGATTTACTTTTGGTAATGAAGTTGTTGAGTTGGTTATGAAATTTTCACTTGAATTTTCCATTGTTTGAACTGCAACCTATGCATACGTCTTCAGTTCAATTGGACTAGGATTTGTTTGAACTGTGAGATTAATGGAGCATATAAGCTCAATTTTGATAGAAAATGATCTTTATGGAAGGGCATGATCTTTTGATCATGTCCTTTCCCTAATTAACTATAGTTACATAAAAAATCACATTACAAATTTTACATAACATTGCCTTCCTCTGTCTCCTAAGAGGCTTCTTCTTCTAGTAGGTGTTTCAACTTAATCAAGTATTCTTTGATTACTTGTGATTGCAAGTTTTTTTCCTTAGTAGAGATGATACCTTCTGGTTCTAAAATGATCTTCCCTTCGTTATCAAATGTTGGTAGTGTTGTCTGTGCCACTTGGTGTTTGCCAAGTGCCTTTTTAAGGCAAGATACATGGAAGACGTTGTGAACATGACTTTTATCAGGGAGGCTCAAACTGTATGCTACATGGCTGATCTTTTTGTTAATCTGGTACAGTCCATAGAACTTGGTGCCAATTTGTTTTTTTCTTTTTGTTTTAAGGACAATTGCTTGTAAGGCTAAAGTTTAACAAATACCCATTTTCCAACTTCAAATTCTTTTGTTTTGTTTTGGTCAGCTTGCTGCTTCATACAATTTCTTGCAATATTTAGATTTTCCTTTAGTGCTTGGAAGACATTTTGTGTTTCTTCTAACTGATCTTTGATTGCTGGAATTTTTGTCTCGATAATGGCAAGGTCCTTCCATTTAGGAGGTTCGTAGCCATACAAAGCTTGAAATGGAGTCATTTTTGCTGAAGTGTGGTAAGTGAAATAGTACCACCATTCGGCGAGATGTATCCATTGAGCCCACTTATTTTGTTTGTTTGTTGCATAACAATGCAGGTAGGCTTCTAAATATTTATTGACAACTTCTGTTTGATGGTTGATCGTCTGTTTGAGGACGGTATGCTGAACTCATGTTGAGGTAGGTTCCTATATGTTTGAAAAATTCATTCCCAAAGTTTCCTTTGAATTTGGCATTTCTATCACTAACAGTGACTTTGAGAAACCCATGTAGTTTGTAAACATTCTTGCAAAATATTTCAACAATTTGTTTTGTTGAGTTTGATTTTTTCATTCCTATAAAGTGTGCATACTTGGTGAGTCTATCGACTACTACGAGAATTTTGTATTTGCCATCAGACACAGGTAACCCTTCAATAAAATCCATTGATATTTCTTCCCACTTTTGGTTAGGAATATTTAAGGGATAGAGCAGACTAGGTGTCATAATGTTCTCATTCTTATTCCTCTAGCATTGATCACACTCTGCTACATATCTTTGAATTTCATTATTCATTCCTTTCTAGAAAAATGATTGACATGCATTATAGTAAGTTTTAAAGAAACCTACATGTCCTGCTGACAGTGAATTGCGGGATTCCTTGAGAACTTTGGTTTTAAATTTGGATTTTGGCTTTTAGGTTAATTCTTCCCTTGTACCACAAAATATCATTTTTCCATTCAATTTTTGAATTTTGAGGAAGGTTATTGATTATACCACTTGTTTATGGGTATTTTGCATACTCACTTCATATTTCACTAAGCCATTCTGGAACTACAATTGAGATTGCAAGTAATGACGATTCTTCAACTTTTTCGGACAGAGCATCTGCTACTACGTTGTCTTTCCCTTTCCTATGTGATATATCCATGTCGAAGGCGACAATTTTTTCGATCCATTTTTGTTGGTCTGCAGAGAGTGTTTTCTGTTGTAGGAGGTGCTAAAGACTATTATGGTCTGTTCATATTAAGAACTTACTTCCCAAGAGATATTGGCTCCATTTAGCTAATGCATGCATAATGGCGAGCATTTCCTTGTTGTATGTAGACTCAAGGCATTCTCACTTGTTGAGCTTCCTGCTTTCAAATGCGCTATTGAATGACCATCTTCCATCAATACGACGCCTATGCCAAATCCTAAAGCATCACATTCAATTACAAAAGGCTTTGAAAAATCTGGAGTTGCTAATACAAGTTCCTTGGAGATAATTTCTTTTATGTCTTCAAAACACTTTTTTGCTTTCTCATCCCACTGAAAATACTTCTTTTTCAAGTAATTTGTTAGGGGTGTGGATACGTGAGCATACTTTCGAATAAACCTTTGATAGTATCCAGTCAACCCTAAGAATCCTCTTAATCTGGAGATGTTAATTGGTGTGGGCCATTCTTTTATAGCTTTGATCTTATCAGGATCTACTTTTACTCCCTCCTTGGATATTGTGTCTGAGGTACTCTACCTCTTCTTTTCCACAGGTGCACTTGGACATCTTTGCATAGAATTGATGTTCTTTTAAAATAGTGAGAAATTGCTCCAGATGTTTGTAGATGCTCCTTCCATATTTTACTATAGATTAGAATATCGTCAAAGAACATTAACACAAGCTTCCTTAGATATGGACAAAATACCTCATTCACGGTGGTTTGGAAGGTTGTTGGAGCATTAGTTAATCCGAGGGACATTACCTTAAATTCATGATGACCTTCATGTGTTCGAAAAAGAATCTTTACTATGTCATCTAGTCTTATTTTGATTTAGTAGTATCCCGATCTCAAGTCCAATTTTGAAAAATATTGGGCTCCATGAAGTTCATCTAACATTTCATCTATGAAGGGAATCAAAAACTTGTTCTTAATCGTTACTTGGTTCAGTCCTTGATAATCTACACACAGTCTAAAGGATCCATTCTTCTTTCAAACTAGAAACACCAGAGCAACGTATGGGCTTCTACTTTTTGTGGTGATTTCACACTTCAAAATATATTTCGATTTTAGTTTTTTGATGATGTGGATATCTATATGAATTGATGTTGACAGGGTTTGACCCTGATTTGACTTCGATTATGTGCTTGATCTCTCTTTCAGGAGGCATTTTCATAGGAAGATCTTGGAACACCTTTTTGTGTTTTTGAATCAATTTTTGAACTTCAAGTGGAAGTTCTTAAACTTCAGATGGTTCTTCGCTAACCAATCTTGAGCCAACATCTCCATCTGATGACACTACACTACATACACCGGTGCTCCCTTCCGGATCAGGGTCATCATCTGGTATTAAGATACAATTTGATTATGAGGGGGTTAGAACCCATATGACGTGTATTTCTGCCCCTCCCATCTAAACTTTATAAATTGTTTTTGATGGTTGACAAAGTAACTGCCTTGGGTTTGTAGCCATTGGATGCCTAGGACCAAATCCACTCCACCTAATGGTACAATGTAGAATGAAGATTCTAGATTGTAGGCTTGAATCTCCAATTTGACTTTATGGGATTTCCCTACTTTTTCAATTTTCTTTCTGTCAGTTGCCATCACTTTCATGTTGGGCATGGGATATGTGAAAATGTTGAGCCTTTTCGACATATTTGAGTCCAAAAGGTTGTGGGTGTTGCCAGTATGTATTAGAACCATTACATTGCTCTTTGTGATATGTCCTTTTAACTTTAATGTCTGGGGGGCTGAGATATACCTGTCATGGCCGATAATGACACTTGCGGAATATTCTCACCACCTGATTCTGGAGAAAATTGCGGAGAATCTTCAACTTCTTCTATTTTTGATTCTTCACTATCTAAATCATTGGTTGCCTCGCATATATACAGGTTGTTGGTCTCTATTCCCTTAATGCATTTATGTTTAGAATACCATTTTTTGCCACAATGTTTGCACTTACCTTCTTTCATTCTTTGCATTTCCAAATTAGTTTTTCCTCCTTCATGCAGTTGCATTGGCACATACTTTCTATTATCCATGTTAGTAGTTTGGGGAAATCTTTGTCTCGAATATACTCCTTCAACTTTTGATATTTGTATTCTTTCGAGCTTCTTTTATGCAATTTTTGCTTTTTGTCTTGCTTCTTCTATAGAAGTGATGTCATGAAGCTTAAGTTCATCCTGGAGATGTGGTTTAAGACCCGTGATGTATGATTGAATAAGACGAGTCTTTGATAACCCAGCTACTGGTGTAGCTAGAGTTTCCCATTCTTTAGTGTATTTGTCCACATCTCCTTTTTATTGCAGCTTGGTGAGTGCCGAGAAGAACTCTTCTTCTTTGACACCTTGGAACCTCTCAAAGAATGCATTTTTGAACTTCTTCCAACTGATAGCATGTGTCGTTTTCTTCTATGACATATACCAATTATTTGCTTCGCCTTCCATTTGCATGGATGCATGCCTGATCTTTTCATCGTCATTGTCAATACCGTAAATCTCGAAATATTCTTCTACTTTATTGAACCATGCAACATGGTATTTCTCGTTACCATCAAATTTGGAAAGCTCAAGTTTTGCTCTTCGTTGATATGTAGCGACCGTTGGGGTGAAGAAGTATTGATTCAAGAGCTGCATATTTTGAAAATTCGTGTTACTATTTTGTTGATTGGGTATGGAAGATGCTTTTGGAGACTCAGGGGTCTGATGAATTTGATGTATCCAAAGGATCTTGATGTTGAGTAACTTCATTATTTTGGGGTAGTTGATCAGGTGTAATTTTCAACCTTTCATAAATAGACTTCAACATCACCATCGCTTCATTATGAGCTATTGCCGCCGCATCATGATTTCGATCCAGCTTATTTGAAAGGGTTGAATCAGTGTTACTTGGGAGCGGGAGTGAAAGCGGGGAGGGGGAGCGAAAACGAGAGTGGGAGCGACATTTTCAGAAGCTCCCGGTTTGGGAGCGAATCCCGGAGCGTTTTTTATATAATATATATATTTTTAATATTTTTTAT
>APFE031428207.1:0-12132 GCA_000404065.3 Pinus taeda
AAGTAATCAGTAGCTGTCAGGATCCATCTATGCTGGCCTGAGGATGAAGGGTGAATTTCCCCAATGAAGTCTAAGCCCCATTGTTGAAATGGTTTTTCAGTTGAAATGGGCCTGAGGGGCAAGGGAAGTAACTTTTTCTTCCCTTCAAAGATCTGACATTTATGACATGACATTACAAACTTTTTTGAATCAGTAAACAGGGAGGGCCAATAAAATCCAGCCCTCAGGATTTTATCAGCTGTGGATTTCCAATATAAGTGCCCTCCATAGTCTCCTGCATGAAATTATCTAAGGACCTTATCAACTTCATCTGAAGTCAGGCAGTTAAGTAGGACACCTTCATGATTTTTCCAAAATAAAACATTGTCTATGATACAAAAGTTTGCAGCCTTCAATTTTAGAAATATGTTCTTGGTTCTGGATAACCCTGGAGGAGCTTGCAGGTTTAATAATACAAAACATATGTCAGCATACCAAGGTGATTGTAAAAAGGCTTGATTGATCTGTGGAGTCACCATCTCCTATTCGTTATCCAGTTCATTGATGTCAAGGGCTTGAAAGTTAGTCTCAGTCATCAGTTTAGCTAGCCCTTATCCTTTTATAAGTTTTGTTGGTCTGATTTCTATATCATATTCTAGAATATTGGCAATCCATTTGCCCCTCTTGCCTTCCATTCCCTCTTGAGTTAAGATGTCTTTGACTACTGCATTGGGTATGTATGCAATTATGTGAGAGTATAGGATATAAACTTTGAAATCCTTTATGGCTTTTACCAAGGCATATGCTTGTTTTTCCATGATTTTGTACTTGAGTGGGGCATCCCTAAGGGCTCTACTAAAAAAGGCAATAGTTTTTTCACATCCCAAGTCATCCTTTTGCAGTAGGACAGCAGCAATTGTATTTTCAGAGGCAAAGGAGAAGATTATAAAGTCTCTATCAAAACTAGGGCTTGTAAGCACAGGTGTTTTTGTCAAGGCTATCTTGATTTCTTCAAAAGCTTGTTTAGCCTCAATTGTCCATTTGACCTTGGCATCTTTCTTGAGCATATTGTTCAACAATCTTATTAGCTCAGCCAAGTTAGGAATAAATCTTCTTAGGAAATTAATCTTTCCTAAAAAGGCTTGTAATTCTTTAATGTTTCTTGGATGGGGGACCTGCAGTATAGCTTGAATCCTATTAGGGTCAATTCTTATGCCATCTTTTGAAATTATATGACCAAGGAGTTTGCCCTCTTCCAGGCCAAATAGTGATTTCTGTGGGTTCAAAGAAATGCCATACTTTTTGCAGATTAAGAACACTTGTCTAAGGTGTTTTAAATGTTCCTGGTCTGATTTTGAGAATGTTGTTAGATCATCGAGGTATATCACTAAGAAATCATGGATTTCTTTGGCAAAGGCTATATCCATTTCTCTTTGAAATGTGGCTCCATCATTCTTGAGTCCAGAAGGCATTTTGACATATTTGAAAGTTCCCCAAGGTGTGGTGAAAGATTTTTTATCTTGGTCATCTGGGTGGACTAAGATTTGATTGAATCCTGAGAAACCATCCAGTAATGAGATCCTTGAAGCTCCCTACCCTTTGTAGGATGTGATCCATTTTTGGCAAGGGGTAGTGGTCTTTGAGAGAGAATTTGTTTAAATTTCTCAGATCCACACAGTCTTATCTCCCCAGTTTTCTTCTTGTAGGTAAAAGTTGGAAATCCCATTCAGAAAACCTTATGGGAGCAATAATCCCAGCTCATCATTCGTTTTACCTCTTTCTATTAGGGAAGAAGTACGGATTCACTTCATTAATTTTTGTTAAAAGGGTTTTTGGTCTTTCAGGGTATTGTGTGTGGATAACTGTATTCATAGGACTTAAGGTCCTCATAGCTCCAGGCAAACACATCCTGAAACTCTTTGAACAGTTTGATATATTCTGATTTCTTATCAGGAGGTAAGGTTCTAGAAAGCTTGATCATTTTTGGATTTTCAATGGTCCCAATGTTACACTTCTCTATTTCTGCATTGATGGGTTGCATCTTTGGTTTCTAAGAGAGATCATTTTAATCAAAAATGTCTTCTAAAGGAGCAACACCTGTAGGAAAGAAATTATCTTTTAACTGAATTACTTCTGTTTCTTCCTCATTAATTTCATCAAGATCTGTTGTCTTTAGCTTTTGTAAATTAGCAGGGTCAAACGTTGTAGGATGTAATATCATATCTGTTGTTTCAGCTGATATACTTGTGTTTAGTTCCTCTTTTTGGTTTTGATCATCCATAATGCTTGTGTCAATGTTTAAGTTTGAGAATTCCTCCTTCATGGTTAAAAAATTGTTTATCTGAGTATCATTCTCAAATACTTGCCAATTATTTACATTGTCTGGGACAGAAGGCCTGTGCTCAATCTCAGCAGTGAACTGGTGGTTAGGCCCAAAAGGAAGTTTTCAGGTGCTTGCAAAGGTTGCCAGACTGTGAGCATGCAAGTTGTGGTTCCTAGGTATTTTGGTGAGCTGATATTCTAGGCAGTTGTTGAGCAAGTTTGTTACTGCTAACCTATAAAACCTTAGCCTGGGATCATTTGTGACAAAATTTCCCTTTTTCTGTTGGATAATTAGGTCTGAATCCCCCAATATGGAGACTTTGGTTACTCCTAGACTCTTAATCAGTTTGAGACCTAGTAGGAGGGCTTCATATTCTGCCATGTTATTTGTGCATCTGAAATTAATCCTATATGCATGACCTAGAGCATGGTCATTTTGAGTATTGTGTATCCATACCCCTGCTCCTGCTCCTAGCTTATTTACTGACCCATCAAATTCTAAATACCACAAGGTTTCTTGGTCAAAGTTTGTTTTAATGGATTTACAGATTTGTTCAGTGGCAAGTCTAGTTTTGGTGATTCTTGTGACCTATTAGCAGACTCTCATGTTTTGATTACATCAGTGATCTTTTGTTCTGAAACAGTGGATTGTTCATTCATATGCCTTGTTTCCTTTGTTTCTAGGAGCTTGAGCTCAGTTTTGGGGCATATATCAGCATTGTATAGTATGAAGGAGTCCATATCTGAATGGATGGAGTAGATTGGGAAATTTTGGGGCTTGTCCTGGCTGCTGACCACATATTTCATGAGTGTCTCTCAGTACAGTCTTTTTGGCTGGCCAAAGACTGAAATTGTGGCATATGACATGTCTAGTTGCAAAGATCCTTGGAGTTTGGCACCCCAAGATCTTGATAGGAGCATACCATATTTAGGTGGAATGTCAACCACTACTACATCCATTAGAATTGTTTTGGCTGGATATTGGATCAGGGATACACAGAGGTCTTTGATCAGGCCTAAACATCTTACCTGGCTGGAATCAAATGAAAATAAATCTTTATAGGGTCTGGTGATGTCTAATCCATGATTTTCCATTACTGATTTGGGAATTAGGTTATGAGAGGCCCCTGAGTCAAACATGGCATTGTGTAATACTTTGTCATGAATGTTTAGGCTTACATAAAATGGAGGAGTTCCTCCATCCCCTGATTTGCCATTGACTTCTAAGCCAAAAATCAGTTCTGGTTGGTCATCCAGAATGTTGATTGCATCCCTATTTTCTGGTACTTGCAATGATCTATTGATTTGTTGTCTGAAGACCTCATGTTTGGCTAGTTCAGACAGAGGGATTACAATTTTCAGTCTGCCAATTTCTGTTTCAAGATTGAAAGGTTTTTCCATCTGAACTTTTACATTATGAGCAGCAAATTTTTCCTTTTCTGCTGAATTTTGGGTGAGCATGTCCTGACCAGGCATGTTGTTTTCGGATATGTTTGGGTTGGCTCTGTTTTCTAGAGGTTTACCCAAAATTTCTATTAGAATAAGTGGTGTGGGTGTAGGTTTTATTGGGGGCTGTATATCAGATACATCTTCCACTGTGACCTCTTTGTGGGGTTTTTTATCTGAGGGCTCTGTTAAGGCAGTTTTATCACTAGTTTTCTTGGGCAGTTTGGTGTGTGTCTGTTTGGTATTCTCAGGTATATCTATGGTTCTACTCCTTATCTTGTATTGTTTGTGTACTTCATAGACCGCTGTGTCATACCCTTCTCTGAAATCAAATGACTCACCAATTTTTGCTTGGAACTGTTTGTAGTCTTAGGCCTATTGATCATCTTGTGCTAAGAATACTTGTTCTTCACTATCCAGACCCATTAAACTGATGTGGGGATCTTCTATTTGTTCACTAGTGGTTGAGGCCTCTGCATAATTTTCTTGAAATGGAGGTCTGATGTTCTGATCCGGACTAGTTCTCCCATCATTTGGGTTTTGGTTTTTCCTAAAATTGGGATTCCTAGTTGTGTTGCTTGTTTGTCCTTTCCAAGAGGACTTTCTTTCCATGGTCTCAACCCTATCTCCTAACCTTTCCATACCCTTCATGATTGCATCTAGTTTTTGGTCAAAGGTTGAGGGTTCCTCTTTGAAAGTTATTCTTCTCTCATTTTTTGCTCCGGTTCTCTTGGCAATCAGGTTTGCCTCTACACTTACAGCTATGTTCTGCATGTCTGCAAGACTTGGAGTTGCTCTTTCTCTTAATTGATATGCCATGTCTGGGTCAAATCCATCAGGAAATTTGATCAAGGCCAAGTCAGGAGGAGGTCTCAAGTTTTGAGGGATAGTGTTATATACATTGTTGAACCTAGCACAATAATCTTGAACTGTCCCTTGTGGGCCCCTTTTCAAATTATCATACTCTGTCAATATGTGAAGGGGGTCTTTCTTCTTTTCACACCTGTTTAAAAAACTTAGGTATAAGGCATCAGGATTGACTATAGAGTTTGCATCCAGAGACCTGAACCAATTCCTTACATCCCCTGTCAGACTTTGCACAAAAATGTCCATTCTTACATCTTCATCATCGATCTCAAAGTTCTCAAAAGAGTCCTGCATCCTCTTAGTGTGTTGTTGGGTAGTATAAGTGCCAGTTCCATCAAAGTAAGTGATTTTCCCTTAATATCCTTGGGGCATAGCCCCTGGATTTGCAAGCAGGACTAAAGGAGCATATCTAGCCATATTTGCAGGGATAAAAGGGGTAGCAAGAAGGAGTGGGACAACTGGAACAACAGGGATAATAGGAGTGAGGTGTGTTGGGGATGGGGGAGTGGGGAAACTACCTTGGGAGGTGGATGAAGAACTAGGATAAGCAGGGGTAGGGTGAGGATGAACTAATGCTTTGACAGGAGTGGGAATATAGCTCTGCTGATTTGGCTCAGTATCTGAATCTGAGAGCTCCCTTAGCTGCTCTTGTTTCTTTAAGATTTTGGGGATTAAATTGGGGTTTTCAAAGATAGTTGGGGGAATAAGGTCAGGATTTGACCTAGTGTAACGAGATTTCTTTTTTGGAGCCAGCTTCTGAGTTTTCTTTCCCTAGAATCCTGTGATAGAACTGTTTAGACAGGAAGCTTATTTCCTTTCACTTGGTATTTTGACATAAGTCCCCAGTGGAGTCACCATTGATGTTATCACTCAAGTTGTTCCCTGCTTCCTAAAGGGAATACGGCCGAGGTAACCACTGACCAATCTTTTAGCTATAGGTCCTAGCCTACCTGCAACCGGAGAGGGATCTCTCTTTATAGTTTAGCTTTGTTGATGAATGTTTTAGGCTAGTTATGGTGCACTGTTTGTTTGAATTTGGTGGGTTGGTGAATTTAGATAGAACTGAGATACAGATTACAGGACAGTTTGTTCCATTGGGCAATGGAGTTGAGGTATTTGTGCTTTTGAAAGTGGATTTATGAAAACAGAGTGTTGTTGCAGAGCAAGTTAGGCATATGTGAAACAATTTATCAGATTTGTTGATGAAATTATGGAATTAGTGAGTGAAAGGCAGTTAAGAATCTTTCACTATGCTAAATGAAGAAACATGAAGGTATTGCTTAAGAGCAGTTAAGAATTCTTAAACAGTATTCACCATGACAGGATAAGTTCAGACATGAACAATTAAGAATTCATATCTATGGCTAATCCAGAAGAAAACATATTTAGAAATAGAGATTGAGCATAGGGTGTTTGAAACAAATCCTAGGCTATTCTTTTTCTCTACTTACTAAGATTATGAGAACATAAGAGTTATGGAATACACAGGAAACACATACAGTTAAGAGAAACTTATTGATTCAGCAAATGACACAGGAATTCTGCAACAAAACAGAGCTTTACATATCCTTCTTCAGACAGCGTTGGAACCAGAAATCTCCATCAGCAATTTGTATTATCAAAAAAGTCTTCAGAATACAACAGAGCTCTTCAGAAAGAATTACAGTACAACCAACCCTCAGTGCGTTATCTGAGAGGATATATATACAAAAATAGGGTACAAAATATCTCAGCAGAGAGTTATTGTGCAATAAATTGCACCACCAACTCTCTTACAAAAAGTAAATGATAACATAAATATAACATTTAATGCTGAGATAGCTGATATTTTTCTGTCAGACATATTTGACTTTATGGCTCTGGAAAGTAGGTTGTAGCTGTGCCTTTAACTTTGCGTTAATTGAGCCTGCTGTCTGGGTGCATTGCTGAGTCATTTGTACGGTTGCTTGCTGTACCTGTATGCTGATCTGTCTGCTGACCTGTAAACTTTGACTTTTCTCAAAAAAAGCAAAAGCAAAGTGGAATTATCTGGGCAAAATCTCTAGCATTGCTTGCCACCAATCAGCTGGGGGTAGCTGATGCCTCCTCATTTTTACTACTGTTTCATCTGCCTCAGTATGTCTGTAAAAGTTTGGAGGGACTTCGAACAGATGATTTATTTCATGTTCAATAAAGAACAGATTTTCCAGCTTGTCATAGAGAGATTGCCCAGAGGGAGGCCCTGCTTCTTCTGTGGAGCTGTTGGATGCTGTGATCTGGTTTTCAACATAATTGTTGATCCTTGTCATATACTGATTATATGACAGCAGCTGTCCTGTGGCAGTCACTAGGCTTGGCAGTCCTTTGTCCTGTAGTATAGCCATTTTTGCTCGAAATTCATCTATTTCTGCCTTCATCTCCTGACATTTCCTCTCCAATGTTTGAGTAAAATTCCTCAAGGTCGATACCTTTTTGGTTGTGAGGATTGTATCTGTTCTGCTGCTTATTTGTAGAGCAGCCAGTTCCTCTCTAGTGCGGTTATTGAGGAAATGAATCATTCTGGTGGCCTGCTCGGGCATTATTCCCAAGGCTGTCCTGGCTCTCTGAATTTCCACATGAGCTATATCTATTAGCTCAACCTGCTCAAAAATTTCGTGAATGGACCTCCATTGGTCCTGTATAGATTCACCAATTTCGGCCCAAATAATCTTCTTTATTTCTGCTAGGGTTTTACCTAGCATCAACTCCTTTTCCAGAGTTTTCACTTTGGCCTCCAAGGCCTTTATTTCTCTTTGTTTTTCTGCCACTCTCATCTTTGATTTGTCATAACTGGCCTCTAGCTTGGCCAATTTTTCCTTGGCAACATTTATTTTAGTGACTTGAGTTTCTAGCTCTTTAACAACCTTCATCAACTCCTCCATGCCCATGCTGGATTCTGCTGCTGCTGTTGCTTCTATTGTTGCTCCTGTTGCTGATGTAGCCGTACTAGGTGCTGGAATAGCAGGACGGGTTGCTGCTGCTTGTGTTGGAGGGGCAGGTTCAAGATTTGTTGGTGTTTGAGGGGGCTGGGAGGCTGATTCCCCTTGCTTGTCCTGCAGAGCTTTCCCTAATTTTGCCTCCATTTGTAGTATCCTTTGGTTCATAACCAGAAGCAGCTCCATAGCATTATTCACCTACTTTTCTTGTGCAAGCTCTGTTGTTTCAGGATGAATGGTAGGAGGCAATTTTGCCTGTCTTCTTAGTGCAGCAATATCATCCTCTTTCTTCTTCATAAGGGCTCAAACACCCTTTGGATCCTTTGCGTCATGTCCCAAATCAACTATTATGTCCTCCAGAGTCTTTATTCTATTGTCTTTTGCAGAGGCAGATAGCCTTTCAAAATCAAGCTACCTATGTGTGTTCTTCAAGGCCTCCTTTAGCTGATGGGCCAGTATTGCCCTGTCAGCAAGTGTTGCATACACCATTTCCCCAGTCTGTTTGTGCAGCTCAATCTGATCCATGGGGTGTATCTCTTTAGAAAATACCTCAAGGTTTGTCCTGTAGTAATCTGGTGTGGTCTTTCTATGTGGGAATTTAGGCTTCAGATGGGTGAAAATCATCTTTTCTTCCTTCAGATCATAGGCAACCATCAATCTTTGCTTTTTGGCTGGGGTTGTATTCAGGAATTGCTCATAGAGCTGCACCCTTATCAACTCATTTTGTGCCTTGATCTCTTTGAAGCCTTCTTTAACTGTAGCTGGTTTCTTGCCCTCTTGTCTTGAGGAGGACGCCTCTGTGGTATGCTGCTGGGCCTGTTCTAGCTGAAATGAGCTAGTGGCAGTCTGTTGGCTCGTTTGCCTTTCTTTGTTGTAGCTTTCTGCCAGTTCTTCACTTATGTCTCCTTCTTCTGTCTCAGGGTCTATCCTCAGCCTCTTGGCCTCTGGTGGCTATGACGACCCTGGTGGAGGTGTGACCTCCTCTTTGTCTCTCTTTTTCCCTCTCTCATCATTGAGAGGAGTCTGCAAAACTGGGTTTTGAGTTTGTTCAGTTTGTTGTGGAGGGGGCTACTCTGATTGCTGATCCTTTGATGTGCTAGGCTGCCCTGTCTCTACCTCTTGCTGTTCATCCATCTTCTCTTTTCCCTTTGCTGTAGTTGTTGTTGCTGGAGCTTGCTAGGTGTCCTATGCAGCTGGAGCAGTAGAAGTGCCTTCACCTGCTTGGACTGGTTGCTTGAACAAGACCTGTTGACAAGAGTCTAAGTCAAGGGTTTTTCCCAAGTCCTTTATAGTCTGCTCCATTATTTCTTCCTGAGTCAATTCCTCTACTATTGATTCAGGCACCCATTCATCTTTATTAGCAAAGTGTTGTATTTGTGGGATTGGGCAATGCTTATAGGCTAGCAGCCTATATTTGACCCTCCTGGCACTGATGAAACCTTCAGGGTCATAAGGGACCCACCAGAAGCTTCTTTTGAGTTTGAGCAGTTGTCCTAGTATTTGATCAGCTTCTTGCCAACCATCTTTTTTTTTCATGACAAATGGGCCTAGGTGGTCCCTGAACTTTAGGTTGGATTTCTTCTTGGCACTGTGAAAGTGTGTCAGATTAGAGTTTATAAGATGTCTGTAGTACTCCAGGGAAAATAGCCTCATAGGGACATATTTTGGGAGCCTATAGGGACAGAGCTCACAACCATAAATTCTGATGACAGTGTGATTTTGGTACAAGTACCAATCACCAATTTTGTAACTCTTGGATAGTTGCAAGATTATCTGCATATCCTTGGACAATCTGATAGGAGGGGTCCTCTTTAAGAGGCATGTGACTGGATACACAAACTGATCAATGAATTCACAGTATGAGTAGGGGGAATTCTGGATGTGGTGGAAGACTGAAGACTAGAAGATCACAGACCTCCTCTCACCCTGTGAGTCTAGCTTCTTGATTGAGCACTGGAAGCAATCTGTTTGGTAGTAAAAGAATAGGTGATAGATGTATGAGGAATATTTGAATATTACCTCCCTCTTCAGTCTTGTCAATTGATCATGTATCTTATTGGAAATGTATTTGGCATAATTGTACTTCATAGCAGGGGGCTTCACAAGGCTGGATGCAGAGAGCATGACTAGCATAGTTAGATCAACATGTTTACTTGCAGTGAACCCCAGCACAGAGGTCAGCATATCTACCAGCAGCTTTCCAACCTCATTGAAATCTGCATAAGAAAAAGGAGGTGGCCCAGAGGCTGGCAGTATACCTTCATGAATTTCTTGGCTATGGCAGCAATGTCTGTGCTAGAGAGCTTGGAGCCCTCATCTAGCAAGTAGTTCATGGAGAAGGGATATAGCAGCTGGGTCTGCTTGTAGTTCAGCATCTGGTTAATGGAATATGGAGTTATATGAAAGAGGATGCTCCCAGATGGAGACTTCTCACAGCTCTGAGTTTCTGGTCATAGTTTTTTTCACAGAGGTGGATGACTTCAGGGAAAATGTTCACAGAAGGCAGGAAGTAGGTGGGTATATTGGATTCCCAGATGCCATACAGGTCACTGTTGTCCAAGTGACTGTTTCTTAGCTGGAAATATGTCTAGAAGTGGCTTCTCTCTGCCACAAAGTCTGTAATGAGGGCATCACTGTCCACTAGTGGCATAGCTTCTAGTTCTCTGTTAGGTGGATTTATAGGAATGACATCCAGAGCAGCTGGAGTGGCCATTGTTTGGTTTTTAGCTGGATGCTTACTATATTTCAAGCTTGATGTGAATGCTGAGGAATGCTTACTGATGTTTGTTTGCAGTGACCAGTTTGGCAGTGCAAGGAGGCCATTACAGGCTTAATGACTCTGTGGGGCACTCTGTTTTGAAGAACCAGAGTTTGTTTGAGCTAATTAGCTGGTTACTTGCAGAGAATTCCTTTAGCAGGGGTGAGGGAAATGTTAATTTAGTTTTCTAGCCAGTAGCTCGGCTTCCTTAATTGCTTTTTGTGAAAAATGGTGAATTTTATAGAGGGGCACGGGTTTCTTTGAGATTTTTGTCGCGCAGGGGTTTCAGTGGCTTTTTAAGTAGATTTCAGTGGTGAATTTAACAATGTGGGTCTTTTGACTGAGTTCTTTATGCAAGAAAGTAGGATTGGAAAGGAGAACAGTGGGTAAAAGAGGATGCCTACGGAAAATACCTAGTTTTAATGGCGTAGGAGGCGTTTGCACCGGTCGAATTGTAGGAATTCCAAGTACTTGGGTTGATGATGGAGGCAATAGCAACTTTGGCGAGTAACTTTTGATTTTTGACCATTGTAGGTTGAATTTCGCATGCAGAGGAGCTCCAGAAATCGTAAAAAACAATGTGAAATAACAGTTAATTCATGCCTTTTTATGCATTTTTGGCATATTGGCGCCTTTTTGTGATGACATCATGCTGATGTCATCATGGGCCCGGGTAGGGATAGGTGACGTGGCAGCTGATGTGGGTGCCTTGGTGGCAGTGACATGGTGGCAGGGTGGACAGGGTGACACGGTGGCCGGGTGCGACGTGGAGGCTTGCTGGCGGCAAGGAGGGGTGACGTCATGCTGACGAGGGTGTGACGTCAGCGCGAGGGGGAAGGCGGTAAGTGGTCTCCCTGGAGGGGCCTTGGGCGGTAAGTGGTTTGGAGGGGGGGGCAGCAAACACCGCGGGCGCCTGACGCATGGCGGGGGCACGACAACAATACCGCCCATCCGCCCGGACGCAAAAGGTCGGGCGGGTTGCATACAGAATTGACCGCCCACCATTGGATGGGCGGGGCGGCAGATCGTGCGGTGGGCGGCAATTGCGAGGTGACGACGTGTTAACAGCAGGGGACCCGCCCGATAATTTAATAGTTTAAAAATAAATGGTGCGAGGGGTGGGTTACGAACATTAGGTTTTGGGTTTTTTTCATTTATTAATGTTTTAATAATAAAAGAAACATTACAAACACAATTTAGAGAGCTGAAAGGGGTAAAGGGTTCTAGCAAGGGCGGGGATTTTGATTTTTTGACTTTTAACCATAGTTTTTTGCCAAACCCCATAGTTTTAGGATGATTGAGGGTTAATACTAACCCTTGATGGGTTAATATTTCCCAAGGAAGGGATATATAGCTATAGTGCTAGGGGGAGGGTATTTATAGATATTTTTTGGGAGATTTTCATAGATTCTAATAGAATTAGTGAAAAAGGGGGGAGTTAGGGAGCTACATAATATATTAGTGGTTAACATTATTTTGTGAGGTGAATGAAGGGGTAAAGTTAAGTTCTAATAGGTAAAACTTAACTTAGGATTTTGAGGATAAATGAGATGATAAAAAGGATGTTTTACACAAAAAATGTGGCTTCTTTTCATGTTTGCACTTCATGGCTTGACCAAGTAGTTTGTGATACAATGAAGTGGAACTAGACACCTGAGCAGATCTCAAGGTCCTTGGGGGTGTTAGTAAAATGAGGTTTTGGGGAAAAATAGGGGAAATTAGACATGGTTCCAATGCTTGTGCTCCACTCTTTGCTTTTGATGCCAATACCCTGAGTGGCGTAAGTTTTTGCACTTAATAAGCCAA
>APFE031428225.1:0-49878 GCA_000404065.3 Pinus taeda
GAATGATGAAATGGATGGGCCTTTGGGAAACTTTGAAAAGAGTGAGAGCAAACCCTAGACCTAATGCCTAGTGACCAAATTTTGCTTGAAGACTCACTGAAATGACAAAATTTGACCTTAACACTCTGAGACCACTTTGTAAGAGCATATTTGATCACTGGAGGAAGACTGGAAAGACTGACATTAACAGGTTCATCTGATGATCCTTAAAGAAGTGTGTCATCATTCTAAAATGATAAAAATACATTTACCCAAACTTACCCTCACAAGTGATAAACTTTTGAAGCACAAGTAATAAGTTTCTCCATTTGTTTTTAAGATAAGAGCTTGGAATACATTTTTTGTAGACTTTTGTGTCCATGTTCAGATTCTTGAGGAAAACCTTCTAATCCTCATTGTCATTCCTTTTATTTTTAAACCATTTTCCCCATGTCTTGGTAGCTCAGTGGCCTCAGCAATCACAAACTCCATTATTGTGAGTTTTATGTCCCCAATTTCGACCTCCATTACATTGAATAAGTGCACAAATGTCTTGGTTTCCTCCTTGTGGAAGATGTTAAATTTCTTAATGACCTGTGACCATTGTCTTCTTTGTAGCAGCTCCCTAGTTTGTGGGTAACCCTCTAGGAACTGCTTCCATGCTAGCTCAGCTAAAACAATTACCCCCATGCCGAAGGATGCTTTCCCTCGAAGATTGGCTACCTTGACATGAAAGTAGGACTAATAGGGTTTGATAGCTGGTGGAAAGATGGAGTGGCTATGAAAGATCAGAGGAGTGTAGGAATAGCGAAGAATGGATGGGTTATCAAAAGGATTATGGGAATGAATTCGACCATTAGGCACATTCAAACTTATGATTTGGTAATTAATTTGTTATATTTGGCACAAGGTCACGACATGACTTTTAGAGTGGTGGCATATGATATTTCATTAGGTGGCCATTACCCTTAGCTTATAATGATTGCACTTTAGTACTATATCTTCTTACTCATACATGCTATATAACCTTCCCTATTATTAAATTAAAGCAACATGTACCTTTAATCTTCTGTTGCTAACCTTATTTGTTTTCATTTAATCTCCTTTAGGTTCCTTGTTGTCAACTATCCTTTAATCCTGATCACCAAGCATCCTTCTAGACTCCAAAATTATTAGGCTGCAGAAATTTGTTTAGCTGCAGAAAATTGTCCAAGCTGCGAAAAGTTGTCCAAGATGTGGAAAGTTGTTGTTTCTGTGGCTTAAGAGAAAGAAAGACTTTAGTAGATGAAATTTATTGTTATTTTTTTCTTTAAAAAAAAAAAATTAGGTGCCAACAAATTTGTTTTCACTTTAAATTTTTTATATAAACATGCCAACAACATGTTGGTTTTCATGTTTATATAATTCTTTTATTTTTTTTTCTTTTGCAGAACAAACTGAATGAAAATTTCAAAGGTTGAAAAGAAGAAGAATCATTCTTGACCATCTTCAGTTCTAAATTATCATGAAATATTTTAACAAATTCCTTTCTTGTTAATGATTTCTAGTAAGGCTTGAGTCAATGTCCATTTACTAATGTAGGAGTACTTTCTTCTTCAATAGTCATGATTCTAACTGCACCATTTTCAAAGACATTCTGAACCTCATAAGGTCCGAGACAATGAGTTTGGAATTTCCCTTGAAAATTTTTGAATTTTTAATCAAAGAGCAATGCCCAATCTCTCAGATGAAACTTCCTTTCTTTAATGTACTTATCATGGCATCTTGACATCTGTTGTTGCACTAGGTTGCTCCTCTGGAAGGCCTCTTGTCTGATTTCATTGAGCTCATTCAATTGTGTCATCCTTTTCTTCTGGGCTTCTGACAAGTCAAGATCTAACTAGACTACTATCTTATAGGTCTAGATCTGGAACTCTATTGGAAGTAAGACTTTCTTCCCATAAACAAGTTCATAGTGAGTGTGTCCTGTAGTATTCCTAAATGTGGTCCTATAGGCCCATAAGGCTTCTAGAACCTTTTCCACCCAATATTTCCTATGTCGATGTATAGTCATTTTAAGGATATCCTTGATCACCTTATTTGTGGACTCAACTTTCCCATTGGCTTGTGGATGGTATTGAGTTGACTTCTGATGTTTTATCTTGTATTGGTCCACAAGCTTCTACACTAGTCTAGATGTGAACTGTGTCCCTTGATTTATTACAATTTCTCTTGGAACACCAAAACAAGTAAAAATATCCTCAAAAATAAATGAAACTATAGTATATTCAGTAGCAAAAGGAAGTTCATTAGCTTCTACCCATTTACTGACATAATCAATACAAACCAAAATATACTTCTTTTGCTTTGAAGTTGGGTTTATTGGTCCAACAAAATCCAGTGCCCATTTTTCAAATGGTTCAATAAGTACCTGTGATTGCAGTGGTATCTCATTTGAAAGAGTAGGTTTTCCCATTCTCTAACAACTGTCACATCTTTTAACATATTCCTCAGTGTCCCTAAAAATGAAGGCCAATAATATCTTAAAAGCATGATTTTATAAGTAGTTCTCTTATGAGAAGAATGTCCTCCACATGGCTCATGGTTAGAAGCTTTTAGTATCTCTGGTATTTTTTCCTTCCAAACACATATTCTAATGATGAGTTCAGGTCATGTCTTATATAATTCCTCATTTATCCATGAGTAGGATGTACTATTGTGGACTATTCTTGTTTTCTTTCTCTAGGAAATAAATGAAATGGCATTTTTCCTGTGGCCAAATAGTTAGCAATATCTGCATACCAAGGTGATTTAGTGGATACTACAAGAAGATATTCATCAGGAAATTTATCTTCTACAGGTCGATCATTGTTTTCATTTTGTATTCTAGATAGAAAATCAGCAATTATGTTCTGCTTTCTTGGCCTATCTAGAATGGTTATGTTGAATTCTTGTAAAAGTAGGAGCCATCTAGTTATTCTTCCATTAGTGATTGGTTTATTCATTAGGTATCTAATGGAAGAATGGCATGTGTGGATGAAGGTTTCATAGCTAGCTACATAATGTCTGAATTTATTAATGGCATGAATTATAGCTAAGAACTCCTTCTTGGTTACAGTATAATTTAACTCTGCAGGGGTTAAATTCTTACTAGTATAATAAATGGCATAAGGAGTGAGATCCTTTTGTCCTAAAATAGCTAGTAAGGCTGACTCTGAATCATCTTTTGAGATATGAAAACAAAATTTCCAGTTAGGTCCTCTTAGGATGGGTGCTTCAGAAATTCTCTTTTTCAATGTTTTAAAGGCAACTTGGCATTTGGAATCCCAACTGAATTCACATTCTTTGGTGAGTAATTTAAAGAGTGGGGATGCAATTTTTGTGAAGTTTTCTATAAATCTTCTATAGTATCCAGTAAAACTAAGAAAATTTCTAACATCCTTTTGGCAACTTGTCGCTGATAACTTGAAAGTGACTTCTACCTTCGATGAGTCTACCTTAATTCCATCTCCGAAAATATGGTGACCTAAAACAATTCCCTTGTTAAAGATCATGAAAAAATTTTCATGGCTTAATGAGAGGTTTGTTTCTTGACATATTATTAAGACTTTCGCCAGGTTTTCTAGTTCTTCATTGAAAGAATCCCCATAGGCTGTGAAATCATCCATGTACACTTCCACACAATCATGGATATGGTCAGAGAAAATGCCAAGGACTACCCTTTGGAATGTTGCTGGAGCATTACATAACACAAAGGAAAGTACCCGGTAAGAATAAGTTTCCCATGGACAAGTGAATGTGGTTTTATATTGATCTTCAAGGACCACTTGAATCTAGTTGTATCCACTGAACCCATCCAAGAAGGAGAACTATTTTTTCCCTGCTAAAGTATCTAAGACCTAGTCTATGAAAGGTAACATAAAGTGGTATGTTAATGTTGCTTTATTCAACTCCCTGTAATCAAATCATACTCCCCATTTTTGACTCTTTTTAGGGATGATTACTGTGGATGAAACCCACCAACTATTAGATATTGGATATATGAAATTTACATTTAATTATTTCTGCAATTCTTCCTTAACAATTTCTTTTATATTTGGGTTCATTCTTCACTAAGGTTGTCTAACTAGTCTTGCATTTTGTTCAATGTAGATATTATGTATGCAAGTTTTAGGATCAACCCCTCTCATGTCAGTGTATTCCCATGCAAAATAAAAAAAAATGTTTCTGTAAAATTTCTATCAATTGTTTATTCTGCATGTCTTCCAAGTTTTCATTGGCATTTAAGGTTTTTCCTAGAAAGATTTCTATCGAGGAATTCCCAAATTTTTCCATGGAAAATAATGATACTTGTTTAGAGGAGAGATATTCATTTCGACTACTCTCATAATGTGAGGAATATTCATTATTTTCTAATAAATTTAAAATTTTGTCTTCCTCTTTGACTTGAACTCAGTGACAAACATAGGTTGTGTATATTATCCATCTTCTATCCATTCTTCAGTTTCTGTATCTATTTGTGTTCTTTCAGGGGAGTATAATGTAAAGATCTTTGTAGAATTTCCATCTGACATAAACATATCACTAGACCTACAGCCAATAAAAGCATCTACTGTAGCCAACCAAGGCCTTCCTAGAATTAATGGATATCCTCCTAGATTATTCTTGGCTTTTAAGACCATGAAATCAATAAGATATTCCCAAGAATCTAAAGATACACAAAAATCCTCTAACACACCATCAAGTTTAATAACAGATCTATCTGCTAACTGCAGTAAGGTTGACATGTATTGAAGGTTAGGAAGCCTAAGTGTGTCCATAACTTGTTTGCTCATATGTTTATGTCTGCTCCTTGTTCAATCAATGTGTTTGGTATTTCAATTTCATTTATGTGAATTTTTACAATAGGGTTTCCTGTGTCTAAATATTTTTTAATTGTTGTCTTCCCCATCATAATGTCTACAATTTTTCCGACTAACTGAATTCTTTTTATATATTTTCTTCTTCTCCCTGATCATTGTCTACCTAATTCCTTAATTGTTTTTTCAAAAATTGGTATTTCTTTTATGTCTTGTAATAAAAGAAGCTTAATACAAACATTTCTCAATTCATCCATCATATTGTAATCAGGAAAGATAATTTGATTCTCTACTCCTTCATCGATTTTCAACCATTATAGGAAAGGTGGTTTAACTAATATTGAAGGTTGTTCTATGATAGGAGCATCTATTGGAATTTATTCTATTTGTTTAGTTTCTTTATGAGGGGGAGAAGTATCCCCTTCTCCTGATTGATTTTTATGTTTTTGAAGATCAGATTTTAATTTTTGAATGACAAGAGGATGTTTTTTGGTCATACTCTTCCAGACCTTAATTAGACATTGTTTAGGTAAAGTGGGGTTATCACATAAGTTTGAGGATTCTGACCCTCCATGTTCTATACTGGTTGTTGTGGTATCTTACTACCAAGATTTGGAAGTGGTTGAGCAGGTAGTTGATTTGATTTTTGTGGAAATTATAGGGAAAGTTGTAAGTTTTGATTCTATATTGGGACTTGTGGTAATTGATTAGCTTGAGGAATTTGATTGGATGGGGTCAAGAATTGTGGTGGAAGCTAGAATGGTGAGTATTGTTGATACTGATCATAGGCTTCAAAGGATTTTTCCATCCTTGATTCCAAGGTTGTGATTGTGGTAGAGCCCAAAGCTGTCAAGCTGAATTGTAATTATTTTATGAAGACTAGGAAAATTGTTGTGTTGTAAATCCTTGTGATTGATTTGGTTTGGTGTTTTTCCATGGTATTTTTGCTATAAAGTAGATTCAGTATACTAGTTCTCGGATTCCTTCATCATTGAATATAGCCTTAAGACCTGGTAAGGATGGACATTCCTTTGTATCATGATTATCTGAACATATCACAAGTTTCTATGCCTTTTGAGTCTAAGGGACCTTCTCTAAGAGCATGTTTCTTCCAACATTTGGGATAGAAGATAGATAATGCAACAATTTTAGAATTTTTCTTGTTTTGTATTTTAAGGGTGTCTATTTGTTTGCTTAGGCTCCCTAAAATATTTGTTTTAAAGGTGTCAAGTAGATTTCCTATTTTGACCCTACTAACTGTCCCAGTTGTAGAATTGTTTATTCTTGATAAGAGATGATCTCTAGCACTCTTTCCAACTCTTGATTTTCCCCTTGAGATATATACACATAAATCACAAATATCTGCAAATGGTAGTTCAAAAATATCTCCTTTTCTAGATAGGTTAAGGAGATCAATCCATTCATCTTTAACAACTCTAAATAAAAGATATTTTAGGGTTTCTTCATCCAAATTACTCATTTTTTCTCATTTAACATTGTAAACAAACCTTTCTACATAGTCTTCAAGATTCTCATCTTCTTTTTGTGTCATTTTAAAGACCTCATCTTTAAGGCTACTAGGCATACAATAATATCTATACTTGCCTAAGAAAGCCTCTTCCATTTGTGCCAATGTTGTTATGGAATGCACTCTTAGACTCATGAACCATTTTAATGTTGAGTCTTTTAATGTGGCGGGGAACAATTTCAACTTTTGAGCGTCATGCAAATAGTCATATGATGTGTATAATACTTCAAATTCAAAGAGAAATATCTTTGGATCTTTGTTTCTTTTCCCGTGGAAATTAGGAAGAATCGAGGGTGATATATTTTTCATTGTGAAGGTTGTATCTTCATCAAGAATAGGGAATCTTGAAGGAGCTTGATTTCCTCTACCTCTATCCCCTCCTCTTTCTCTTCCTCTACCTCCAATCATATCCTCTTCGCGATGGACATTGTGTACTTCTCCTTCCCCTTCTTCATCCATTATAGATTCTTCGGAGCTAGGATAGTGTTCTTCTAATATTTCTAGTTCCTGTATCAATTGTTGTTCAGAATAAGTTTCCATTTCATCTTATTCACTAGAAATTTCTAATTCTTCTCCCAAAATTTGTTCACCAGTGGGGGATAGAAATATTACTCCCGTGGTAGGGAATGTAGGATGTTCTTCAATTATAGCTTCACTAGAAGAAGTAGGTGAAGTTGTAGATCAAATTTTTGATCTTGAAACTTCAAGAAGTCTTTGTCGACCTCTAAATGGAATTTAGGTTTGAGTAGGTGGTGTGGAATCTCAAAATCATGGTGGAATGAGTGGATTTGTGGGAGTTAAACTTCTTCCTCATCCTACAAATCTACACCTAGGGTCTCTATCCCTATGCATGTCATGTTTTAAATTAATGATGTTTTTTTTTTTCACTTCTAATTGTACTTCCCCGACAATGATGCCAAAATGTTTGTTGAAATCAATGTCCTTGAATTGGAAATCATAAATTGTCAACCAGGGTGCAAAGATTGATGAAGTATAGGTGCACAATAAGTTCTTAGAAGTTATTCATTAGGTCATTATGTATTTGCTAAGATCTAAACTTAAGATGGGGATGGTGTTTGTCAATTGTATTAGTGTCGTAATTCTTAAGGATGTTGATTAAGTTTCCTAGGAATTAATCTCTATCCAATTAGTTTGTAGATGATGTGAGAGTGATTTTACTTATGTTAGATTGTTTGGGATTTTTTATTTTAAATCTCTATGATGTAGCTCCTAATTCTCTAAGTGCAAAAAGGAACCTATTCTATCAGCTATGAAGGAATATTGTTGAACTCAATTGTTTTAGGAGAGGTCTTCTCGCTTGTTCAATTTTTGCTCGAACAAACTAACCCAAGAAACATCTATATTGTGAATTGAACACGCTTCAATTTGTTGGATTAAAAACAAATTAAAGTTCTTAGGGAGATAGCAATTCACCAGTGAGATCATTATGCAGCATTGTCACACAAAACAAAGCAATTGAAGAATTAAAGGAAATCAGATTGTATTTGATTAAAACCTGCCATTCTTTGTAGGGGCCCTCCACGTAGTAGTTCAGAGATTCAAATCAACACAAATCTTGGACATAAAAAGCAATTCTATTCACATGAAATTCACAAACTGTTCATAAACATATCATTCAGTGCACATCCAAATAGCATTAAGGCCATTAGCTTTATAGCAGCTCTCTTGGCATAATTGTATGAAAAATTCAAGCATAATATCTCTAACGTATCTAAAATTATATCGCTAAACCATAGTTTTTCTATTCTGAAAGAAAAACGATAAGATTTCAACTAATCTCGGGTTCTGTTCTACTTTAATCTGATAGTTGACTTGGAGTTTGACTATGATCTCCTGTGCTTCTTTTAGAAAACAATTTCAAGTGGATAGGAAGGTATCCATAAGGGAGTCATCATCTATGTATCTTCACCTTTCACTGTTGAATGGAACTTTGGAACCTTGTGAGCAATGAAGACAACTATGGAAACGTGGATTGGCTATGGAAACAGGCTGATTTAGTAGCCAATTGCAACTTTAATAAAACAATAGGGTATATAGTTAAATATGAACAAGAAAACATAGTATTTCCTACCTTCATCAAAACTTGGAAGATATCGCTTTATTTAAGTGATAAATATATATGAAAAAAGACAGGATCATTAGGCAAAAAGGATGTCATGGTAGGACAATCTTCAAACTCTACACTTATGAATCTACATGGTAGCTAACATCATCAGGATGTTGCAGTATGGAGCTGACGTGGTAGTATGGAGGACACATGGCATGCTGATACAACATTTTCAAGGGTCCTTCGGGGGCATTTCTGGGTGACACATGTCACCACTCAAGAAGTTTCATGTGGCGTCAATTACGTCACTAATCCCGTAGATTAGTGATCATAGAGGTCAAGATTTCGCCTTTGTCGAAGTCCTTCTTGGCTTGCGAGTGCGATATGCTTGAACTGGAAGCCAATTTGTGATATTTTATATAAGGAATTAAAGGGTCATTAGGTTTTCCCATTTCCAAAGGCCGTATATTACTAAAACACCCCCATCTTTGAATGGTTGAGATTGATTCTCCCTAGAACATCGAGTCCTAGGCCTTTTTGCCCCCCCCACCATTTTTCCCTTTACCAATGATAGGGGATATGAAAAGTGGTTCCCCCCTGGCCCCTCCACTATGTGCCCCTCTAATATAATTTCACAACTCCCCTAACTTACCACTTACCGCTCGTGCCCCCCTCCAAAAACCACTTGTCCTCAATACTCTCTCCCGAAGTGCAATTGTGATATCCTAGGTGGGCTTGATACCACAGATTGGCGATCACAATGGTCTAGAGGCAATATTAATGGAAAACATCAAAAATCACCGAAGTGTAGGATTTCATCTATTAAAGGAAAAAGGTCCCTATATAGGATTTTAAAGGCTCTAGCGCCTTTGGGCCAAGCACCTAGTTCAGGACCCTGGTCATATGAATAATATTATATAATGGGGCTGAAGCAAAGGGGCCTAAATGAGATCCAGACTTGTATGTTTCACAATGTTTTAGTGATAGGGGCGAACATCACGAAGTGCTCCATATTACACCATAAGGAGATCACTAGGTATATCAGAGCACGAATAGTGCAGTGTACGACATTAAAGGAGTAATGGATCGACAAATGTGGTTTTTAAGGTAGCAGGTGGTGCATTAAAACCCATCATGGGATGATCGAGAAAGGCCCATTGTGACATGGAACTAGGGTGGGCACTGACAAGAGTTAAAAAGGACTGGGTAGATCTCGAGTATTTAATTGTCTGGCATGGTGTCCCATATAGAGGGAGAATGACGTATAGCCCAGAGGTCCTCTTTACCAATATTGTGGAATTAAACTTATGGTGCCAACTCCCAACTTTAAAGGTGGTGTGGAATCTCGAAAGCATGGTGGAATGAGTCGATTTGTGGGAATTAAACTTCTTCCTCATCCTACAAATCTACACCTAGAGTCTCTATCCCTCTGCATGTCATGTTTTAAATTAATGTTTATTTTTTTTTATTTTTTATTTTTTTAACTTCTAATTGTACTTCCCTGACAATGATGCCAAAATGTTTGGTGAATTCAATGTCCTTGAATTGGAAATCATAAATTGTGAACCAGGGTGCAAAGATTGATGAAGTATAGGTGCACAATATGTTCTTAGAAGTTATTCATTAGATCATTATGTATTTGCTAAGATCTAAACTTAAGATGGGGATGGTTTTTGTCAATTGTATTAGTGTCATAATTCTTAGGGATGCTAATTAAGTTTCCTAGGAATTAATCTCTATCCAATTAGTTTGTAGATGATGTGAGAGTGATTTTACTTATGTTAGATTGTTTGGGATTTTTTATTTTAAATCTCTATGATGCAACTAATAATTATCTAAGTGAAAAAAGAAACCTATTCTATCAGCTATGAAGGAATACTGTTGAACTCAATTGTTTTAGGAGAGGTCTTCTCGCTTGTTCTATCAGATCTTTTAGAATATCAGAGAAATGGTGGTGATTCCCTCTTCAAGTATTACAGTATGTTATCCTCCTATTAAAATCCATTATGTTCATATTTCTTCTTTGAATTCATGCAACAATAGTTTTTATAAATGTTTCCTACTTTATACAGATTCATTTGTATTGATTTGTTAATGCATATGCATGTATGAAGTGGTGAAATTATATCTTTAAAACTTCTCTACATCAATCATAGCCCCTAGACACTTTTTTATCCATTATATCTACCTGTAACTGAAGTAAGCATAGAAATTCCTATTGTTTCAAGATCCATTTGTTAAATAAAAAAATCTTGATGCTTTGGGCTCTACATGACGAAGTACCCAAAATACATTACTTACACATTTGGATGAATTATCCAACCCATTCCTCTTGTACACACATACACACACACACACACATAGATATAGAACATATGTGATGTATCCTCTTTCCTGAGAATCATTTGAGACACACAATATATAGATGTGCCCATACACTCATCTTGTAAACAATCCAAGGTTGTCTCTAGGAGTTACAATATCTTTTGGTGTCATTGTCGAGGAACGTATCAAAGGATTTTTACCCTGGGATATGACAAATTGAACACTCTTTGTATAGGTGAGTAAATATGTTTTTATTGCATCCACATCACCTTGGCCACTCCACACACCCCATCATCATTTATCATCATTGCTTTTCAAAGGCATCACACTTGACCAGATACTTCTCAATAGAAAACCCCATTTGTATCTAACCCACAGAAAATAATTTTTAGGAATGTTTGGAAGGAGAAAACTCTTACTACCTACACTCCTATCTCTTTTGTCTTTGAAGATTCCTCATCTAGCTCTCAACCCGTTGTTACTCACTACTTAGGAATTACTCCTAAAACCCTTACATACACTTCTTTCAGTCTAGCCAGTCCTCCTACTATGTTTTTGGCCCAAGTTCCTTAGGAAAACCTCAATCCCCATCCATTAATCTATATGGTTCTTCCATTTTTTCTTCTAAATAAGTATGCCCCTCTTAATTTATCTCAGTCTCTAAGTGTTATGCCCTAGGACTGCCTAAAGCTTGTCCCTAGGTTCAATGGGGAGGATGATGATACCATGCAGAGGCACATAGAGACGTTATGTGCCTTTGTTAAGAACCTAAATGTGGAACAACTAGATGTGGTCGTGAGACTGTTTGTACAGTCCCTTGATGGAGAAGCCAAAAAATTGTTCAAGGCCCTACCTAATGCCTCCATCACTACCTTGGAGGAAATTTAGAACTCTTTCACATAAAAATGGGGTGAAAAAAAAAATCATGAGTACCTCCTCATAGAGTTTAATGCTATAAAGAAGAAGCCAAAGGATGAGACCTCAAAATTTAATAGAAGGTTCAATAAGTAGTATAACAACCTGGCCACCGAGATAAAGCTTCCTCTAGTTTCTGCTCCCGTAGCTTTCTTGGGAGCCTTTGAATCTAAGTTTGGTTTCGCCTTAAGGGAAAGGAAGTCACCCAATTTAGATCAAGTACAAATCGATGCACTTTAGGTAGAAGCAAATTTATCCTCATCCAGGAAATCAAGAGGAAATTAGGAACCTACTAAGAATAAAAGAGGGAAAGAAGAGGCAACCTCCTCTGGTCAAACTAGAGAATCATCCTACCTAAGGTTGGACGATTTGGATAAAATCATCACTAGTTTATCAAAAGAGGTTGGAAGGCTTGAACTTGAGAAAAAGAACCTCTCTAAAAATAATTCTCAGGTCAACTGGGGTTACAACCCATAATATAGAAGGCCTCCATTGAAAATACTTCCAAGGGAAAGAAAAGAACAGCTCGACCAGATCCCTCATCCTCTATATTTATAATATTATCACAATGAACAATCATCAGACACACACAAGATTCATGGAAACTTGTATTCTACTTTCTCCAAAGAAGAACGTGAGAATATGGCTCGTCAAGAGCCCACTCATGATAAAGAACGAGTAGTAGATGAGGAAGATATAGATTATTATTTCAAATAGTTTGCATATTTCATGCAAGCACAACCACAACGTAAGTACGATCTAAGATCTTCTAAGAAGTGGTCAAGAGAACCGTAACAATAAGAGGGAATTGATTGCCATGTTATTCCTCTAGCACTAGAGAAAGGGAAAGGTAAGCTAAATCATGACCCTTCCAAGATAAAAGTATCCTCTGATAAGGAAAGAAATATTCCACAGGGAAATGTAGAAAAGGTGGCCCCTATTCTGCTAAACGGTGCGAGTGGTAAGGAAGAAAGAACAAATCCAGGAGGTGTAGAAAAAGTCCAACCCACATTCTATCTTCAGAAGTGCTTGAAAAGGTAAATTTTTCATTTTTCTCTAGCTGAGCTTCTAAACCAGCCTACATATAAAGCTCAAGTCTCTCAATTCATGCATCCATCCACCTTAGCACCAACCCATGATAGTTTAAACCTCCAAGACGGGAGTTTGATGATTGTTTTTGGGTCGCATGTGGAAGAAATCGATCCTTCTACTACACCCTTCTACATGACTCTGGTAATCCATGACCTCTTGTTGCATAATTGCATGTTGGATTCCGGAGCCTCACACAACCTCATGCCCCTAGTAGTGATGGAAAAACTAGTCTTGTAGATCTAAGAGGATCTAATGGTTGGGAATTATAAAGTATCTCATGGTAAACTTAGCACAGATCCTTGTGAAGAGCGTGGTAATGGACATAGTGGTGGAAAACATTACCCCTTAGTTCATCATGCTCCTATCTAGATCTTGGGGTTCCAAGGTGGGGGGATCTCTCAAGTTAGATCTAACTTATGCCACTATTCCTACTTTTGGAGGAGAGTAAAGGAGGTTGTACAGAGAATCCAAGTTTGTAGAAACTGTGACCCTAGCTAAAGGCTTAGAAAACTCCCCAGTGCATGGGAAGGAAAGTGACCTCTCCTTCCTTTTCCTAGAAGAAGATGAGGACATCTTAGAGGAAACATCAGTACACCTAAAAAGGAAGTTAGAACACTAGAACACAAATGAAAACAAAGTATGGAAATTATACTCTGGTGGAGTAAACTCAGAAGAGGGAAATAGAGCTAGAATATTTTTGGTATCTTCGGAAGGTAGCTTGATACCCCTCTCATTCAAGTTGGAGTTTGATACGACCAACAATGTGGTGGAATGTGAAGCATTGCTCCTCAGGTTACAAATGGAAAAACATATGAATATTGAATTCCTAACGGTCTATGGAGACTTTGAGTTGGTCGTATTGCAGATTAGAAATAAAACCCAAACCAGACACTCGAGACTAAGGACTTATGAGAATGAAGTGTGAGATTTAATTGATAATTTATTCATGGATTTTCACATCCAATTTCTGCTCAGATAAGGGAACAAAATGGCTGACTCCCTTCCTACAACTGCAAGCAGTTTCAGGACCCCTCAAAATATGCTCCTCAGATACAACGTAGAAGTCAAATACAAACCCTCAATACCTGATAATGTCAAACATTGGCAGCAATTCGAGGATGATGAGCAAGAGAAAAGATTCATAGAAGTCATTGGTGATTTCAACCATTTCACCATCGATCAAGATAGAAGAAGAAGTAGATAAATAAGCCACTTTGCAGAAAGACATAGCTGCTCGGAACAAAATTTTTCAACTAAAAGGGAATACCATCCCTCGAGGACTAGTCCCATTAGAAGGGATTTTTAATTAGGATGACATAGTCTCCAAACCAATGGCCCTCGAGATAGGTGATCAAGTAGAAGACTACAACATCAGTTTAGAGGAGGAAGCCCAAATGATCAGGGTATCAAAAGGAATCCCCTTGCATTACATACAAAGGTATTTAAATCTATTCAAAATTTAAAAGGAAGTATTTTCTTGGTCTTATGAGGATTTGAAAGCATTTGATACTAACATCATTCATCATAAGATTCCACTGAAGTGTGAAATAAATGCATGCAAACAAAAACTCGGGTAGATAAATCCACTCTTACCCTCCTCCATTGGAAAATAGGTGAGAAAGTTGCTACAAAAAAATATCATAGTTCCTTTAAGGTGCTCTAAATGGGTGGCCAACCTAGTCCCTGTCCAGAAAAAGAGCAGAGAAATAAGGCTATGTGTATATTTTCGAAATCTAAATAGGGTGTTAGTCAAAGAAAACTACTCGTTGCCTAATATGGATCATATATTGCAGAAGGTGGTTGGCTCAGTCAGAATTTCCATGACAGATGGGATCTATGGATACAACCAAGTGGCAGTCGACCATGAGGATAAAAAAATGATTGCTTTCATGACCCTATGGAGAACATTCATGTATGATTTCATGCCTTCCAAGTTGATAAATTCAGGGGCCACATTTTAGAGAGCTATGGATATAACTTCTGTTGGGGAGAAAGACAAATTTGTGTTGGTATACTTGGAGGACATCACAATATTTTCTAAGAATGATGAAGAGAATATCCTCCACTTAAATCTCACCTTTGAGAAATACATGAGGTATGGTATTTCTGAATCCTAAGAAATATTAGTTTTCCCTAAGTGAGGGGAAGCTACTGGGACACATAGTAGCGCAAGAATAAGTAAAGATTGACCATGAATGAGCCAAAGCCCTCAACCATATTCCCTTTCCCAAAAATAAGAATGAGGTCCAATCCTTTTTGGGGAGAATAAATTTCTTGAGGAGATTCATACCCAACTATGCATAGATAGTTAACGGTATTACATATATGCTTAAGAATGAAAATGAATTGAATTGTAGCCTTGGCCCCCAAGATTCTTTCATTAGGATTAAAGAAGCTTTGGCTGAAGCTCTGGTACTAGTCAGCCCAGACCATTTAGTGCCTTTCCACATCTCTTTCATTTCCTCACATATTATTACCACAGTCCTGCTACAAAAGAATAAATATGGTTATGAACAACCCATTTCCTTCTTTGGTCAAGTTCTGAGGGATGCTGAGCTAAAATATAACATTTTGGAGAAGCAAGCCTATGTACTAGTCAAGGCTTTGAAGGAATTTCATATGTATGTGCTACAATTAGAAATCACAACATTTGTCCCAATGACAACAGTTAAAGGTACCCTGGTGCAAGGAGACAGTGAAGGAAAAAGGAGTACGTGGATAGCTAAGATACACGAATATGAGCTAGACATAAAACCTACAAAGCTTATAAAAGGCCAAGGGTTAGCCAATGTTTTATCTGAATCTAATTTCCATGGTCTAGGGATAAACATGGTCATAGAGGAAGGTAGACCAAAGGATCATCACAACGGCATGAGAACATCTGAGCATAAAATATGTGCCAAATATGAGGGATCACCCTCATATAAGAACATCATTCATTACCTCTTATTCCCAAGGTGCTCATTGGGGCTAGATAAATCCAAATATGAAATTTTAAGATTGCAAGCGCAGAAATATATCATATACAATGGCCTACTCTACTGGAAGGACATGGTGGAGGTATTGCTATTATGTTTGGTGGAGGGTGAAACCTAGAAGTTGATTGAGGATTTTCACGAAGGATTTTGTTGAGGTCACTACAGCTCAAAGACCATAATACATAAAATCCTCAAGGCAAGATTCTACTAGCCTATGTTGTTTGGAAATGTTCATTCCTAGGTGATGTCATGCTAGAAATTCCAAGTGTTTGATGAAGGAAAAAAGATTTCTCCTCACCCCTTGATTCTAGTGCATGTGGATGAACCTTTTAGTCAGCAGGGACCTGAATTCATAGGATAAATAAACCGATGATTGAGTGGCCAAAACAAGTTTATTTTAACAACCAATGAATACTTCAGCAAGTGGTAGAGGCCCTCCCAGCCAGAGAAACTACAAATTCATAGGTAATTAAATTTATGGAGCATAATATATTATCTCGCTTTGGTTATCCCTTCAAAATTATCACTGATAATGCTCACATCTTCAGGTATGCCAATATCACCAGCTTCTTTCATAAATACATTATCATCATTGGTCACTTGACTACCTACTATCCCAAAGGTAATGGCTTGGCTAAATCCTCAAACAAAATGGCAGTGAGGGTTTTGAAGAAAACCATCATCAATAATGAGAGGAACTCGGACTCCCAACTGAAGTTTTCCCAATGGGCTAACCAAGTAACTCCAAAATAATCCACAGGGAAATCACCTTTTGAGCTAATGTATGGTAAGGTGGTTGTCTTCCCAATCAAATTAGTGATGATGGAAGAAAAGTTATTACAGGAAGTTAGGGAAGAGTGAGGTGCCTTGACATGAAGGGTAAATCGGTTTGGTCGAGCTTCATGAGAGGAGAGAATAGGTGGGATCCAAATTGTTAAATTACCAATAGAAGATGAAATCCCTATTTCACAAGAAGGCTAAGGATTGACCACTTCAACCAGGAGATTTAGTTCTCTGCTAGGATGTCCGATAGGAAGATAAAGGAAAACATCGAAAATTCGATCTGTTGTGGTTCAAACCTTTCAAGATTGCATAAGAAAGAGGAAATAACACGTACATGCTTGAGAATATGGATGGTGAATCTCTGGAACTACTGGTAAATGGTCAATTCCTCAAATTCTATTTCAAAAACTAGAGTTACCTGTCTTGCAAAAATTGTAAATACTAGTGTGTGTATTATAATTGTTATATGAAATTTCTAGTTTACGTGGAAATTTCTACTTACACAAAATTGTCATTTGTTGAGAAAAGACTCCATACCCGAAGGAGAAGTTCACAACTTGTATCTTCCAAATAGCCTTGCTAGCAAGGCATTATCCCCAGGTGGAGCCAATTTTGTCACCTTCTGAAAATAGAGTTTGAGTTGCACAAAAGGTACAAAATTAATTGAAATTTTTAGCCATCCTCCAAGCCAAAAAATCATCAAAGTTAAATTGAACCTTCTTTCTTCCAGGAAAACTAGTGTCCATTCAGAGTTGCTAGTCCCACTAAGATGGGTAGCTATCTTAGAAACAAATAATTTGAAGTTACTTGTGTTTTCCTTTATGAGAGATAGATGAGAGAGAAGTAGAGAGCACCAACCTTAGTCTTTCACTTGGCTCCTTACTTGTTTCCTCCCTTCTTTGATAGAGCTTCGCCACTCCTTCCTCACTTGTCTCGCTTCAAAGAACACTTGTAGAGTGAAAGCAACAAAATACCATCAAAGCATAGTGATCTATAACCATAAACAATATAGGATCAGATGTACATTAACCATACACATGCATAAAGAAATACAATATTCAGATATATACAAGTATATGGAGGAAAACTCAAATAGCTTTATTGATAGATGTAGTAGAAGAGAGGATTACAACCCATTTGTCTGATTCAATGAAATCCTCCTAGATGAAAGGCCTCTTCACCTCATGAAAAGACTAGATCACCCAACAATATAATGTTTCACAGAGAAACCAACAACACTTCCTTACAAAATACAAAATTCTAGCCTTTGGATCTCTAGGATGAGGGATCCATATATAGATATTTGTAGAGGGTTAGTTAGCTTTTGTGATTTGATTAGTTTCATTTCTCTGATAGTTCTTGGTTCCACTTGGAGATTTCATGATCCCTTACTCATCCCTGGGTGAATAGAGAGAGGCAAGTGTCAAATGAGCAGTTTCTAGAAGATTTTCTGGGTTTCCACCTAGCAAACTGCCTCTGCCATTTTTCTGATCTCACTCATCACACCCTACAGAAGGGATTTTCAATATGCATCACACCCTCTTTGTGTAACAGGTGAGATGCATCACACCCTCAGCATGGAGCAGCCTGTATGGTCCAGTTTTCACTAGTTTTGAGCAGTTTCTTAGGGACAACTTCTGGGAAATGATGTAATCAGTTGACCTTGTTCCTTTAGGGTATGAAACAACACTTTTAGGGGTTTAGAAGCCCTTGGATTATGGACATATGTGATTGGGGTTGCAGTGCCCAAATATGTCTATAGAAGTTTCCCGTTAAAGCATGAGGTTGTAAATCTTCTGATGTGGGGTGAAATGCTTTATCATGAGTATCCGAGGTTTTTCGAACTAGAAGGTGACCTGTAATAATATACAATACAATACATTATCTTCATAATACTTTCATGATCTAGCTGAGGCAGGCATTCCCATGCTCAAATTCAGAAAGTCATTTTCATGTACATAGGATAGACAATCATCTCTGTGGCAGATTGATGATTCCGGTAGAGCCATCATCCTTTAGCTTGGATGATTATCTGTGCAGCTATGGAGTGCATTTAATGTCTTTATTTTCCTGAATATATCACAACTTGGATGGATGAACCTAGATCTGGGGTCTTCAAACTCGTTCAATCTTTGCCCAATGTACAAGTTGGTCCATGTGAAAGGATGTTCTGAAGTCAAACATGGAAAGACATCGCCTGATTACCAGCCAATGATGTAAGTTGTTAACAGGTGCGAGAGGAATCACCGATAATGATAGTGACCCTGAAGGTACTAAAGTACAATTCACATGCGTGAATACATGAGTAGATGTTGAACACCATGCGAAATATTTTGGTTGAAGGCCATTGATGTAAACCTATCGCCGGAAGTGAGAAACTTGCCATTGAGGCATAGAAGCTTAAAAGTACTGAAAGGGTTGTTCCTAAGTCAACTTCTTGGAAAATGAGCTGATGTCGACAAGAAGTGACCCGTCGTAGGAGGGCCTTAATGAACCCCACATCTATGACATGAAATGGAGCAAATGATTTTGTGGAGGTGAAAACAATCTGATGATACAAGGTTTAGGGTGGCAGTCATGAAAGAATGGAGCATGAAGGTATTGCAGTAGATGAGGCGTTAGCTGGGTTGGTGAATACTTTGAGTGAATTCTCTTGAACATATTGGTGACACTGAAATCGATTGGTAGTGTTAACCCCAAAAATGGATGGTACGGAGGACCGATGGTGATATGACCAGTGAACGAAATAACCCAACCTGACTCAATCATGGTGATGGAGTGGAAGTTTCATGTTCAAGAGTGACCTGCTACCAATAAAGTTCTTCAAGTTTTATTCACAATTTTTCCCCAGTCGTTACTAACCAGCACCTCTTTATTTTGTCAAGCTTGAGGAGGATAACATATGATTTTTCTATAATTTTCCCTTCGGGCAAACCTGTCGCTATGTTTTAGCGAGCCTAGCGATAGTGAAACTTGTTCTTGTCTGTATTGGACAAGTTCGTCACTGTTGTTGTCACTGTTGTTTTAATGAGTTTAAAGAGTGATGTTTTCGGGTAGCAGCTGGTTCTAGGTAAGTTTGGAACTTTTCAATTATGATAGTGTAAAGAAGTTGGCTATCAGAATCACTCATCACAATTGTTCCTCAAAAGGGTAAACAATCAAGTGTAGGTGTATGATCAACTAAAAAGTGGAGGTGATGGTAAGAACACGACCAACGCTCAAAAGTTGATAGCAATGCAATCACAAAGGTTATTTACTGAAGGTGGGTTCATTTTTTAATGAGCTTGAACTCTAGGGGAACATATGCTCATTTCTAGGTTTATTTTCTAACGAGCTTGAACTTCGCGTAAACCTGCTCATGAAAATAATCAGAGATGTTCAATTCAACATTAACACTATGTTCTCTTGACGGTCGTACTACCTGTTCAATTGCTCCATCAAACTAATTAGAAATGTAAATACATGATTCAAAAGTGAGTTAAATACCAATATCTTACTTGAATTACGTGAAGAGTAACATAAAAGTAGTTTTTACCTCTCATTTTTACCATTTCATTCAAATTTGGGATTGTTGGAGCTCTGGAGGTGTTTTCCCCCTTGATTTTGATCAGCTGATTCTGGGAGATTCTGTGGACTATTTTCAATTCCGTTTGGACCAGGTAAGAGCTAACCCTAAGCTCTTCAATTGCATTCTTTCCTTTTCTGATTCTGAGCATGTTTTCCTGTTTTTATGGGCCCTGGGGTTTTCAAAATTTTGTTCTCTCCCAATTGCACCTAGTATACATCAAAAGGTGAAATGCATACTAAGCTAGCCATTGGCCAGTCAGTATGCATCCCACCTTGTACACAGCTAGGGTACGATGGGCGCAAGGAGGAAAGTTTATGCACTATTTTTTCATGGAAATTTTGCATGTTTTTACCCAAATCAAGATTCTAATTCTTCCCTTGTTTGTTTTTCAGAGATTCATCAAATCAAGATGGTCATTAAATGGCATGAACATGAGCATGAAGAAGAGGATATGATTGCCTTACATGATCTGGGTATGGTTACTGCATTGTGAAACTGTGGCTTGCTCAAGTTCTTCCGCATATCCAGCATGAGGCAACAAATCAATTTGTTGCAATATCTTCTTCATGCATGGGATCCCACCAAGCAAGTGTTCCAGATTAGAGGTAAATCCATTTCTTTGACTGTTGAGGACATCTACTTAACTAGTTTATCGAGGCATGGTTCCCCTCTCTCACTATCAAGATCCGCCCATGGGGGTGAATCCGTGAGGGATTACATTCGTCGATACTATAGAGATGGATCTCAGCCGAGCAGGGATGGAAAGATCAGTATTCAAGATGTCACTGACTAGTCTTTGAGGACTATCTTATTCACCTTTGCTAGATTGGCTGGTAACACGGCTCTTCACTTGGCCAACATGTCCTATATGCAGTATGCCTTGGAATGCCTTGAACCAAAGGTATTCAACTGGTGTGATGTAGTACTTCTAGTTATAAAAGAGTAGTTTACTAAGGTGAAGAATAGAAGATCCAAGAACTTTGGTTATGGTTCTATTCTGACAGCTTTTGCCTTGGATAAGATCCCACTGATGTAGCCACAATGAATTTCACTCGGACTGCCAGCATTGACAGAGCCATGGATGCAGAGATGGATTGATCTTATGGCCAGACATGCTAGTCAATCACGGATTTCATTCTTTGATGCCTTCTTCTAGTGGTTCAACGTTAGCAGATGGTTTACACTGGGTATCCATATGTCGGGATGGATTTCCGGGGCGACCCAGATTTGGTGCCGCTGGTTGGCGAGCAGTGGGGTGTTATAGGCAAAAAGATCAGACTATATCTCTGTTTATTGTTTTTATAATTTTCTTATGTTTTTTACATGTTATCAATACTAATCAAACTCATATATTCATGTAGATATTGGACGAGTGCGACCAGCAATGCGCTCGAGGGTAGCAACTGCAATTCTAGCAAGAGAGGCTATAGGGAGGGCTGTCCTTCATGATCTGGACATAGCCAAGACCCTTGCAGTATTGCAGAATCAGATCGAGGGCCTCACCGTTGGTATTCTAGATGTGGGACCTAACGAGTTAACTCGGAGGTTACAGCGCCATACCGCTCAAGTGCTGATCTGATGGATTAGGCTCTTACATATGATCATATAGTTGGTGAATTGTTATCACCATCACCATATTCTAGGGTGCTTTCCTGCATTTTTGGGTTTTTGGGTTGTATGACCGATTTTGTCCTGGACATAGAACATTTTGTAAAAACTATAAATAGTTGTATATATTTTTTATTTTTTGAGCTTTATTTTGGTTAAGTTATATGATCCTGATGCTAATGTTGATGCTTTTTCTTTTATAAATGCTACAAATGTCTATCTAACACATAATTCGCTAATGAATCAGTTAATGTGTTTAAGATTCTGGAAATGTGTTGATATTGAATAGAATCAAACTTCCTTTCCAAAATCCTGACCCTTAGGAACATATGATAGATAGCCAGATTCTGAACAAAATAGATGCCAGTAAGTTGTAGGATGACGAGTTGTGAGTCTAGCCTGATAAGAATTTGGCATATGCCCTGTGCAATGGCATCAGAGAGAAGTTATATCAACGCGTTATATTCAGCAATGTTGTTCATTGATGGACTGATACATACCCCTATGAAACTCACTATTTCACCACTTGGATAAAAAATGGGCCAAGTCGCAAAAGATAGGTTTCACGTACTACGACTAGCTCCTTCCACGTATCCAACGAATGATTCCAATAGGTTTGACATCTCCAACAAATGCAAAAGTTGATTACCTAACCAAAACGATCACTCTTGATGAAAAAAAAACGTAACAAAAGCATATGATGAGATTACTACACTTATTCAAGCATAGTAACGCTTAAGATACAACCCGTTTTGGGGTTGCGATAGTGGAATCCCATCATAATCTACTAGCTCATAGGCTCCTTTTGCTAATACATGCTTAACAATGTAGGGACCCATCCACAATGATTATAACTTAATTGTTCCTAATTTATCGGATTCTTGATCGTAGAGTAAAACCAGGTCACCTTCTGAGAAGACATGAGGCTTGACATTCTTGTCAAATTACGCCTTGACTCATTCCTTATGAGCTTCATTAGCCAAGGTGGCGTCATGACGAGTTTCATCTAGTTGGATTAATTTCAAGAAACGAGCTTCTTCCTCTGAAGTTCCAGGGAGAAGGTCGATTGCAAGCTTGAGAGATGAAATTTCACATTGAATCGGTAAGACCACTTCCAGGCCATACACCAGCTAAAAGGGTGTAAATCTAGTTGCATTTCTCACTAATGTCTAGTATGCCCACAAGGCTGAGTACATGATTAGGTGCCAACTTCGTTTGTGGACTCCAATCATCCTTTGCAACATGCACTTCAAGACTTTGTTGATGGCTTCAACTTGTCCATTAGCTTGCGGATAATATAGAGTAGAACTGTCGTGGGATAGTCCTGACTTGGCAGCCAATTCAACCATCACGTGATTGCGGAAATGCGATCCATGATTTGTGAATTTAGCATATGGAACATTGAATCTAGAGACTACATGATTGAAAAAGAAAAGACCAACCGTTTCACCGCTGTTGTTTAATGTAGGCATTGCCTCGACCCATTTTGTAAAATAGTCAACTGCGACTACGATATACCCATGCCCCCTGGCCGAGGTGGGGCTACATGTCATGGGATCTATGCCCCATTTGGAAAATGGCCCAAAAACAACTACTGGATGCAGAGCTGTGCGTGGTATTCTGGTTTTGTGGTCAAAGATTTGACAAGCATGGCAACTTCTAACTGTGATTATGCAATCTTTGAACATTATTGGCTAGAAGTAACCTGGTCGTAAGATCTTTTGTGTCATAGCGTAACCAGATCGATACCCCCACATGCACCTAAATGGCAATCATTTAGGACTTTTCTTGCCTCCTCATGGGTGACACACCTTCGTAGAACTATATCGATACCACGATGATAAACTGTATCATCGACGATCATGTAGTCTTTTGCTTGGTATCGAGTATGTAGTTTTTCTGAGCGAGAGGTATTAGGCCTATATATTTGGGTTTGGAGATAGATGATTATATCTATGTACCATGGATCGCTCGATGATATCAGAAACAAAGATTCAACCATGATTGATGCTTTGGATGTTGAATCATTGGATGACGATGGGAAGTCACATAGTAACTCCATGAAAACCAGAGATTTCTTTGATTTGGATTTTAGGAATTCTAGATTAACCTCTTGCAAAATGGCTATCCATTTGGAATATTTTCCCCCAAGTAATTGACGTGATAGAATGTAAGTCATAGGGTTGCAATCTGACAAAATGGTAGTTTTTTGAAAGAGGATATAGTGTCGAAATCTCTGTACTGCTTGAATAGCTGCAAGAGCCAGATTTTCAAAATAGGAATACTTGCTTTCTGTATCATTTAAGGTTCGACTTAAATAATAGACAAGATGTTCGATTCCTTTGTCTTCTTGAGCTAAAACCATTGCAATGGTCATATCTGTTGCAACTAGATATATGTTAAATTCTTTTTGATAATCAGGAGTGTACATTAATGATGCTTTTTCTAGGAATTCCTTTAGAGCATCAAAGGAAGCTTGCACAACCTGATCCTAGTTAAAGGGCACTTCCTTTTTCAAAAGAAGTGTTTAACCTTTAGCAAGTTCAGGGTAATTTGGAATGAACCTCCTTACAAAGTTTTATTTCCCTTGGAGTTTCTGAATCTGAAGCAAATTTGAAGGTGGAGGCATATCGATGATTTCCTGAACCTTACATGGGTCGAGCCGAATCCTGTCCTTAGAAACTATGAAACCAAGTAAATGACCAGAACTGGCACAAAACACACACTTTTGTGGATTGAGTTGTATCTTGTACTGTAGGCAATGTAGAAATATAGCTCGCAAATGTTGTGGATGATTGGTTTGCTTTCATAAATGAGCCAATAGATTTTCGAGATATGGTTGTGCAAAGACATCTCTAAATCCATGAAAGAGAGATCAATATGTTTCTAGTTCTGAAGAAGAACAAGATTTGCTGGCACAAATATTCTCTACAACATTAGGTTTGGTCGACATATTTATGGCAATAGTTTCTTCAATATTGGACAGATTTCACTCAGAATGCACCATATTTACAATATTTGATAGAAAATAAAAAACTGAAGGATGATTAAGGTCACTGGAATAATCTTCGTGGTTATCCGAAAGATGGGAATGATGGTGGTAATCTTCCCATGGTGTGTCTCCTTTCATCATTGACTTAATGATTCCTTCGTCTGTAGAATGTACATGTGACCAAGGATCTGAAGAGGTGCCATATTCCTTAGACCTATCTATCCAAATACTTGATGAGCATTGATTTGGGTTTGCCCCCCAGGCCAAGAAAATTCATTGCTACAATATTTCTATTGGGCTTGGAGGCAATACCAGGTAATGATCCATGCTAACAAAATTTTCAGAAATCTTCTGAATCCTTATAGATATAGAAGATATCATATTGTAGGTTTCCACCACCGCCACTTCCGCCAGATTAGTCGGAGGTGGTAGGGAAAAAGTACCCATTAAGGTAGGGTCTTTTAGGAGGCCTACTCCGATATTTTGAAGCGATTGAGAGCTCCCATGGATCATCGGAATTCTTCTTGTAACTTGTGAACTGTTGGGGAGAAATGTTTGCTGGTCAATGATTGTAATTCCTCCTTGGAAGGGAAATGCAATCTTTCTAAAATATGTTGACACAACAGCAACCATAGCATAAATCCAGGGCATTCCCAATACTATGTTGTAATTTAGGTTTCCATCGATAACTTTGACATCAGTTTCTACTATCTTGCCCACCAGTTCAACTTGCAAGTTACTTAAAATCTCGTATGGCGTGTATGTCCATCCATCGAATGGTTTTAATGTCATTGATGATCTTAACAAGGGCGGTGAGCCTAATGTTTTCCAACAATTCATTGACATAATGCATGTAGATTTCCCCTCATCAATAATTGTTCAATGAAAAATTTTGTTGAGGGCTTTCACTTGTTTGAGGAAAGAAAGTCGTGCTGGTAACTGAGGTTCATATCCTTTATGATTAAAGGCCACAAGATTGGAATCTGCTCTTTCAATCCCACCTATTGCTGATAATAGAGCCTATTTTTGGGAGGGGAAATTTTGCAGTACCTTGAGTGTCAATATAGCAGATGGCGATTGGGCCAGATCCTCTACTATATTATAATTCTATGCTACTCGAGCAAGAGGATTAAATGTTGATTTGTGTAATACTCCCTTTGGCAGTTTTATTGTTAGTTCGGGAATGATGGGCGGCATAACTTTGGTTGAAGTTGTTGTCGAACTACTAGGTTGATCGGTAGCCTTGTTGTTCGATAGCTGTGGATTCCCATAATCTTTCTTCCTTGTCGATTTTAAAGCATCATTTTGCTACTTCGAAATGGAAAACATAAGCACTTGGGATGGGGAAGCATTGTCACTAGCAACCAGATTGGTTTCTAGGTTTGGAAACAGATCAATCAACACTGCTGAGGTTTTTGAACTCTTAAAGAACTTCTTAATCTCAACTTTTTGCGTACAATCTGTCGTCCAATGGTCCTCATCGCATATGAGACATGGCCAATTAGGTTTCTTTTTCCCAAACAAGTTTTCAAAAGATTTTTGAGGAGATGAATCGTCTTGTTTCCTCTTTTTGTTTTCCCCTTTCTTCTTGCCCCCTGGTTGCTTTGGTTCTTTGCATTTGTCGGTTGACACGGAATTAACATCTGAGGTAGAAAGTTTGTCATTTTCCTTTTTACTAGAAACGGCAAGGGCTTTACCAGATGGGGCCTTTACAGTTTGCGTACTTGAGGTGCTAATCATGCCATCGCTAACATGAGAGTCCCTATTCGATTTAGGAGGAGGAGGAATGGAAAGTCCTAGTCTAGAAGCATCAGGAATTTTGTCATAGAGCATGCGAGACTAAGTATAGAGCAAGTCTAGATATTGTGCATGAGCAATGACTTGCTCTTTAGTGACGACTCCTCCCTTAGCCACATATTCTGTAATAGAAGGTAACAATGACTTAATAAACCATTCAGCTAGGAGTTGATCAGGAACATATGTTTTTACCATTCGACGACGATGCTACCACTCATGAATATGATTAGCTATGTGACTGGTTGTCCTTTCTTAAAATTGATAAGAAGCTCCATTCCTGTTTCTTACCTTATGGGTAACTGGAAATGGGTTAAAAAGGTGGTGGCGAGGGCACTGAAGTTATCAAATGAAGATCTAGGCAATTCGATGTACCATTTCACTGCCAAACCAGTTAACATTTGCTAAAAAAGGCGAAGCCTAATCGAATCATCATTGAGAGTGTTGGAAAAACACCACAGATGAAAGGTCATCACATGATTCGATGGATATTCACTTGGATTTCCATTAAATTTAGGAATATCTAATGGAATTTTATGAGGAATCACTGGCCACCAAGAGACCTAATCAATTGGATTATTTGTTAGCCAATTCATATCTCGAAATTCTAAATTTTCTACAAACGGAAACTGTTGATTTAGGTTTGGTGAAGCATACCTAGGATAAGATGAGATTGCCTGAGCAGTGGGTCTTTGCATACCAGCATAATGTATTTGATGCTGATAACTTTAATAAGGTTGATGGGTATAACCATTATAATATGATTGATGGTAACCATTCTGAACATACGACTGCCCATTACTCGCAAAGATTTGTTGCTCAGGTCCTCGGTAAGCTTGCTAGAATTACGGTTGTTGATATTGCATTGGCCATGGCTGTGAGACAATTTGTTGTTGTCCAATACTAGATGTTTGACAAAGATGAGGTGTGATAGTACCCGATTGAGCTTGAGTCACTTCAGTTAAGGAGTCACTAATCAGTGGTTGTGATTGAGCCATAGAGACAAGAGGCTGTTGTATTATGACCTGAGATACTTGAGGTTGACATACAATAGGTAGCCCTTGTACTTGCAACACCATCACAATAGCCGGTGTAGTGGGAATGTTTGATGCAGGTTGATTTTATTACATTGAATATACAACTCTTAGTTGTTGAGGTAGTATTGGCACCCAACCACTGGAGACAATTCTAGCTTGACCCCAATTTTGTTGTGAACTCTCATATGGTTTCTCTCCCAGAGGGAACAATGAAAAGGCATACTACCCCCCATATGGTGGCAATCCAGTGTTTAAAGGGTAAAATGGTCTTTGGAGACTAGACTGCCAAATTGATGCTGTTGTGAAGGATCAATTTGCTGAGACTCAACATAAGATATTCTAGATAAGATTCTATACGAACAAATAGGAGCAGACCATGTTATTGAAACAGTCCTTGGGTGAACTCCATCTAGCAGTTGAGAGCTATTTGGGACAGATGGTATACCAGTGAACATTGTTGGAGTAGTAGAAAAAAGTTCTACTACTACTTTATTAGATGACATAGTCCTAGATGTCGATGGTTATTCAGACATATCGAGTCTATCCAAAAGATTTCCTAGTGATTCTACAAGAACTTGCGTTGAAGGGTGACTAACATCTGTAGTAGAAGGATATAGGTGGATCCCAATTCCAAAATGCAATGGAGTACTAGATGGAAGATCCTCCATAATCTCTTCTATAGCAATCAATCCAGGTGGAAGAGGTAGACTGTCAAGCCCGTAAAATATTTTTGGTGCCAAAGAAGGTGTAGACTCTGCAGCGATAAATGTTGGAGGGGTGACACCTTCTGAATCAGCTCTAGATGGAGCTAGTTTAGGAATAGAAGTGTTTATCATTACACTAGGATCAGTTCTAATGTCCTCTTGTAACTGCAGAACTTCTTCTATAGAGGTAGGCATACCAGAAATAATTGGAGTAACCAGAGTCTCTGATGATGTTGAAGCACAAGTTTCAAATAAACCATGAGACTTTGATCTAGTTAAACGAGATCACTTAGCCTGGAATGGTTTCATTTCCAGAGACAAACATGGTTGAATCATTAGTCTCTGTGAATGACAGGGTTTTGCTTGACTTTCTTCCACGATTTCGGATTACTCGATCAACTCATAATTAAAAGGGGAAATGTTATTCCAAATTAAATGAATTTTATGATGCTTTGACACAACTTGGTTTTTCAATTCTTAAGAGTCAAGAGAAAGCTAAACGTGACTCTAGTCGCCTTCGATTTTTAATGAGCCTGAAGTCTGAAAAGGAATGAAAGTGACTACTCTGGAAGTCTAAACAGAGGGATTACCCAACCAATTGAAAAACTACAATATACTTTTACGTATATCAGTCAATCTTCCCGAATGTTGTGTTCAGTGCATTGTGATCGATAGGGCGGCAGACATGGCTTCCTAAGGATAAAGGATATAGCCTATTGTGGTCTCCCAATATATACTTGATGGTATGTGGGAGCACAAGTCTGTACTGTCACTTGTCGTATCAAAGAGGAGGAATCACCCAAGCTACAATGAAAACAATAGTTACCAAGCTTTAGGACACTGGAATACGTCTCTAGCCTAGACTTCTAGATGTTGTGCATTAGGTTCCAAAGAATTTTTATGTTCATTGAGGTTTATTTTATAGTCGATATTTCTTAAGAAGTTTTCCTTCCAAGGTTCACCGTGTGATGCAGATATACAATTCCTAAATATGCAATCTAAGATGATAAATAGTCATTTATTTTCTTTTAGCAATGAAAATCCTAGCTACTAAGGAGAGAAGTGTAAAATTATTTCAACATAGAGTAGAGAGCACACACTAAATGAATTTTTCCTAAATCGGTTTCCACATGCAGTCTAAATGCAAATGCACATGCATGTATTTGTCTTTTCAGTTTTCTTAATGTGAGAATGACAAAAATAAAACTAAGTATAGATTTGAAGTACTATTCTCCAAAGCGACACTTTAACAAATTCTTTTCGAAAACGAAAGGAAGACTAAGACAACACTTTCACTTTTGAATAAAGAACTATTTTTGACACTTCAAAGAATTGATAATTCAAATAAAATACAATGGAAAAAATGTAATCTACTATCTAAAAGAGGAAGACTTTATGAGACTTTTTTCTTGACTGAAAATGACAGTTGCGACACTTCCAAATCAAAAGACGAGAATTCAATTAAGCTACTTTTTGCAAAGGAGGACTGTAAATGATGAAAAATACATAAAAACCATTCACAATTCCTTATCAATGGAAGTTGAATAATGCAAAGGAAGAAGGTTTCAATAGTGATATACTGATCATAGACAATGAAACTCCCAAATAGAGTTGAAAACAATGAAGAACCAAAATCTGGAAGCAGAAATAGTCTCACTCAATCATAACACCTATCCTTAAGGGAAACATCCTTGCATCTCATCTACAGCACATGGGAGGTGCGATCCATCCATTCTGCCAATGAGAGATAGGGCGATGGTCCAGGGATGAGACTGAGCATGGTCCTTACCCATAGTTTACAGCTAATTTTAGGGGTTTTAGGCTGATCTTATGATAAGAAGTAAACACAAAGTATAGGAGCTAATCTAATGAGGTTATTTGAGCTACCACTAGGGCACTTAGGATGTTTGCAAGTCAAATTTTAAATTCATAAACCGACCTGGAGATTGACTGAAGCAGTGTTGATCTACTTTGTAGTTGCATAGCAAAAGCAGTTCGAAGGCTAGCTGGCTTAACTTCAGGCTTTCTCTATAGTTTATAAAGAAAACAACAAGGACAAACAAACAAACTATTTTCTCCCGAGTGGAGTTGCCATTTTGTTTCTAGGAAAACTAGTGTCCATTCAAAGCTGCTAGTCCGACTAAGATGGGAAGCTAACTTAGAAACAAACATTTTAAATTTACTTGTGTTTTCCTTTATGAGAGATAGATGAGAGAGAAGTAGAGAGCACCAACCACAGTCTTTTTCTTGGCTCCTTACTTGTTTGATCCCTCCTTTGATAGAGTTTTGCCACTCCTTCCTCACTTGTCCTGCTTCCAAGAACACCTATAGAGTGAAAGCAGCAAAATACCATCAAAGCATAGAGATCTATAACCATAAACAATATAGGATCAGATGTACATTAACCATACACATGCATAAACAAATACAATATTCAGAGATATACAATTATATGGAGGAAAACTCAAATAGATTTATTGATAGAAGTAGTAGAAGAGAGGATTACAACCCAGCTATCTCATCCAACGCCATCCTCCCAGAATGAAAGCCATCTTGACCTAATGAAAAGACAAGATCACGCAACAATACAATGTTTCACAGAGAAACCAACAACACTTCCTTACAAAATACAAAATTCTTGCGTCTGGATCTCTAGGATGAGGGATACATATATAGATATTTGTAGGGGGGTGAGTCAGCTTCTGGGATTTTGATTAGTGTCATTTCTCTGATAGTTCTTGTTTCCAATTGGATATTTCATGATCTCTTACTCATCCCTGGGCGAATTTAGAGAGGCAAGTGTCAAATGAGTTGTTTCTATAAGATTCTCTTGGTTTCCACCTAGCAAACTGCCTCTACCATTTGTCTGCTCTCACTCATTTATCCCTATACAAGGGCTTTTCAGTATGCGTCGCACCCTCTATGTGTAATAGGTGAGATGCATCACACCCTCAACATGGAGCAGCCTTTATGGTCCAGTTTTGACCAATTCTGAGCAGTTTTTTAGGGAGAACTTCTAGGAAATGATGTAATCAGTTGACCTTGTTCCTTTAGGGTATGAAACAACACTTTTAGGGGTTTAGAATCCCTTGGTTTATGGACATATGTGATTGGGGTTGCAGTGCCCAAATATGTCTATAACACTTCTCCACTAGATGGTGTCCGGAATATGCTTTCCAACAATAGGTGCAACTCCTAAAATAGACTCCTAGATCAGAAATGATAGCAGAGTGAAGATACCCTTCCAAAGCTATAAAATAAAGAAAAATGGCTAAAGGTTAGGTTCATCACAAATCGCAATCACAACCTTACTCAAGAAGCAGAAAGGAACTATATCAGAGTTTTTGATTGGTGAATCATTGATATCGTAGGTCGCAAGATACTGGATCATCACAAGTCACAAATTGGGCTTACCGAAACAATGAAAAAGAGGAAAACAATATAACTTGTGATCAGTCGACTGTCTATATGACAAATCACATATCGGTGACTTCAGTCCAGGATTATCGATGATCGACGGGTCTAGGGCATCGTAATTGGAAAATCAGCATGACGACGAGGTTACAACTCTACAAAACTTTCGATATCGTTATGTTCTGATAATAGTGTAAAGTTCCACAAAAAATTTAACAAAGACAATCAATGAAAACCAAGGGCAAGTGGCCCCTTTCTCTCTCCCCAACACCACACAAAGACTTCCCATGGCGATTCCAGTAGCATTAACAACTTATTACTAATTTTGGTTCTAACTTATGATGGGTTCCTCTGATACAACATAAGAAACTTGATTTATATCAATCATAATGATTTCTGTGCCAGAAAGGTCTTCAAATCCTTCTACAGGAACCTCGTAATTCCCGTGCCATTAATTACAAGGAGAAACTCATTCAGCGACCACAATTCATGTATTCAAACATTACCATTTCGTATTATAGGGATTGTACATGAATTCTTTAGCAACATTTCACATATTCATCAGTAATTTACAAATCATCACATAAATCACACAGAGATTTCTGAGCATGCAATTACACACTTGTCCAATTGACCATGGGGAGATCATGTCACAAAAACACAAAACTATTACAAATTTATTATGCTGAATCTTTATTAGCATATTACTATTACCTCAATGGCTTGATCATACAAGGATGGTTGTGCTTTTCCCTAGCCCTCTCTATCTGTCAGACCTCCCCCCATTCCATCTATCTCTCCCTGGCTGCCTCTCTTTTATTTTTCGCAAAATATCCCCCAAAAGTTAATTTATACATAAGTCATATCTAACTACTTCTTTCCACACATGAAGGAATTAGTTATACCGTTATAATTCAATCTCATATTCATTTAAACAAACTAGACCACTTTTAACTACTTACTCTTATTGAAATTAACACAAATTTAACAACTAAGTCTTCCTCAAATCTTGCATTAGCCACAACATGTGACCACCCTGTCATGATGTTGGCCCGGTTTAGATGCTCCTGCATCAGACTCTCACAGTTGAAAACATTCATGATCTCCTGATCATGTGTTTTCGAAAAGGAACGAAGGAAAAAATTCCTCTTGGATCCCAGACTTTGTCTTGGAGTTATCAATATGCTCTGCTCCTCCATTTAGGATGCATGTCAGCTACTTCCTGCTTCATCTTCCTTCTCTGGTCACAATAGTTGGGAGCCGAAAAAACCGTAATAAGTTTTCCATCGTGTTCAATTTCATAATTTTCCTCTTTAACTTCATGAGACCTGACCACTTGCTCAAGATTATTTTCTTGGAAAAATCTTTTGGTCACATCTTTTCCAAAAGACAAACCAACATCTTGTTTGTTGGGTCGATGCCCTTTATGGAACTGTGGATCACTCCAAAGTATTTCACACATCAGACCCTCTTCAGCTGGCTCTCGGAATTGAACAATGTCTTTGATATCATCTAGTTTTATACCATTGACACTAAAAAGACTACCATGGACAAAAAAAATCCTGTCATTGAGGACATGAGCCAGAGGCAAGCAGCAAAACACTTCAGTGAAAATCTCAACCATGTTTTCATTGTACTTGGACTTGACTTCACCCTCAAAACTATAAATTTGGTTCATACTCCTGCTTTCATGATTTCCTCTTGCAAGATAAAGTTCAGTTGGACACATACACTTGAATGCGAATAGCACAAGTATGACTTCAACTGAAATGATCCTCAGTCAACAAAATCACCATTAAAAGGATAAGGATTGTCGTCTGAAGGAAGCCCACTGACCTCAAAGATGTTCAAAAGGTCATAATACTGACCATGGATGTCACCACAAATAGTGAATTGTTATCCATTCGGAATATTGATGTCAACTAGCGATGGCATCACCTCCAGCAATTCCTTTACTTGCAATAATATTTGAAATGCACACCTTCTGTGTATATTTTCTTGATTCTTGAAGTCATCCATCATTTTCTTTACAAATTCCAATGTTACATTTTATCCTATTCTATGTTGTTTCTCTACCTTTATTGAATGAAAATCGATGGAATCATCAACAAAATGATTCTCAAGATCATTCACTAAGATGGCCTCAATAAATCTAACTTTTTTGATTGTTGTTTCGGTCTCTTCAAGCTTTTTGGTGGCATCAAGATCATTTGGACAAATTCTCTTAACCTGCTGAAAATATTTTAGTACTTAACCAATCACCTTTTATAATGTTGCCAACCTTTTCCTTTTGGTATGCTTCAACTTCAGTTCCCTTATGTTCTCAATCTTTGTTTCCAGTGTATCTTCTTGCTAGCCTTCTTCATTAATTATTCCTTCCTGCTTTAGCTAGTTGCTACTGTCCAGTGATATCTTCCTCTGTTTCACACATTCAGACTGTGTGTCTCCTTTCAACAATATTTCAACTTGTTGTTTTGGAATTTCTTCTTTCATCAACATTTCAGTGTGTTGATTTAACTCGTTCAAAGAGTTTTCAAGTTTTTCCTCCACATCATCTATTTTAATAATGCTTCCTTGCCCTGGTTCACAGTTGTGAATTTCTTCCTCTACTTCTGCTTCCTTTACTGCAGACCTCCTTCAGTCTTTAGCAGGTACTGGTGCTTTTAGCCATTTCTCCAGTAACTCTAGCTCCTTCTCCCATACATTAGCTTCTTGATGAGAGCTGCTTTCTTTTTCTCCTTGATCCTATTGTTGACTTCTTGTCATTGTCATTTTTTCTTCCTTTTCTTCACCTCTTGCTAGGTGAATTCCTGCTTCATGTCATTTTCCTTGAGGTATGTTTTCCACGTTGATCAACTCAACATCTCCCATGGTTGACTCAATCATGCCTATCATCATGACAACATGATCATCTTTTAAAATGTTTTCAGAAATCATGGTCTCTTCTTCATGAACTTCTTTGACAATCTTCATTGGTTGTCCCTTTTCACCTTTATATGTTGCTTTCACTAATATTTTTGAGCTCTTGTCTTCTATGCAGTTTTCTCTTCCAAGACTGTCAACTACAGTCCACGTGGGTGGTAATGAATCACTTGAAAACAATGTTAAGGAGCCATTGAGTGGAGAGGAATAATAGCTAGGACCACATGCTTCCTACCAAGAAATGTCGCTACCAACTATGGGCAACGATGTTATTGATACATTAACTAGCTCAATGGAATTACAATGTCCTGAGTGGACTGGGTGATTGTTGTTTCCCAAAGCTAATTTTCCAAATTTTGAGTTTTTTTTAATGCTGTAAGATTACCTCTATCACCATGAAGACAAGATGTCAGCAAATTAACCCTTCCTTCAATTGATTTTATGTACTGACCTGCCAACTTCTCAACGGAACCAGCTTGATGTGCATCCCAAACCATGAGAGCAGAATAGGGTTGATCACTACATTTGATGGCATTTCCGTCATGTTTCCGTCGACCAACAACTAGAAAATTAAACGATGATTTGTCTTCCCCCGCCTATTGAACTGATACTTCCATGTCATTTAAACCCTCTTTGACCTCTTCTGTCTCTCTCAAGTTACTCCTGGAAAGTTGCACATCCTCTACAAAATATTTTTTATATGTTACATCTTCAACTAATGAATTCTTTTCTACTGATAAAACACTCTTCCTGATGCTCATCTGGCCTTCTTGCATACCTGAACTTCCTTCGAGCGGGAACATTGTAGCCAAGATTTCTGACAACGGTGTATACAATGTTGGAAGCTTATTTGGCGCATCAATTACTTTATTTGCATCTTTCCCATAAGGTTGTATTTCCATGATTCCATCAGTTTTGCCTTCTATCACTAGCTCAACCTGTTTCTCTGAATTTCCTTCTAGTCTTCCTGTCAACATTTCTGTATGCTGATGAAAGTTCTGTTTTGAAATTTTAAGACCCTCACACAATCTCACCTCTTCCTCATCATCATCCAGAGATATTCCTTCCTCTAGCTTGCAGATAACTTCATCTGCTTCATTTTCTTCTCCTACTTCTTCAAGCATTTCCCTCTGAACAAATTTTCCTGTAGAATCTTCAGTTCTTATCTTTGACTCAAGGAATTTGGGTTCCTTTGTCCGTAAGGCAATCTCCTTTTGCTTCCACCTCATCTGTAATGAGTTCCAAATCACCTTCTTTCCTTTTAATGGAAAGGTCCATCCTCTTTTCTTGTCTTCTAGTTTTTGTAGCAGCTCTATCAATATCTCCAATCTTGCTTTCATGTCAGTAAGTTGCTTGTTGTTGTAGCTCTGATACCACTTGTTGTAGATCTAACCCACAATATTATAGATCTGATAAGAAAGTATGAGATAATGCAAATAAACCCAGAATAGATAGAAATGCTTCTTTATTATCAAACCCTTAAGGTAGGGCAACACCATACATTCACTCCTTAAGGAAGGAGAACACCACAAGTCATATGCTTGTTCATACAAGAATACTTCTCTTCATATCTCTCCATGTGGAGTCTCTAGCCTCTATATAGGCCTCATACATACAATACCATGCATCAATACCATGGTTTACTCATACCATCAACTAATACCATGGGCCCATTACATTATTATTAACTACTTGTGGTCCCTTACATGACATGGGTTAACCACCTTATTTATTACTATGGCCCATCCCATTATTATATTATTACCTTGGGTACCTCCCTCGGTACCCCATATTACCCCCCCAGGTACATAACAAAGAATCCAATGAAGCATCATTAGAAGATATGACAGACAAGGAAAAGGCTCCATCTAGGTATGTTTAGAAGAATCATCCAAAATCTCAAATTTTAGGAGAAAAAGGGTCTGGAGTGCAGACACAAAGAACTCTTACACGAACCTCAAGTTATCTAGAATTACTATGCTCAATAGAACCACAAAATGTAAATGAAGCTAGCAAAGATGACTATTGGTTAAGGCCATGGATGAAGAACTTGACCAAATTGAAAAGAATGATACTTGGGAATTAGTTCCTAGACCTCATGATAAAATTGTTATAAGAACAAAATGGATATTTAAGAATAAGTTGAATGAAAATGGAGAGGTTATTGGAAAAAAGCAAGACTTGTCTATAAAGGCTATGCTAACAAGAAGGTATAGATTTTGAAGAAACTTTTGTACCTGTTGCTATACTTGAAGCCATAAGAACGTTTCTTTCTCTTTCAAGTTTTTTTAAAATTCAAAATATATAAAATGGATGCAAAACTTGTATTCACGCTCAAAAAGGCTCTATATGGTCCAAAACAAGCTCCAAGGGCATCGTATTATCGTCTTGACAAATATTTACAACAATAAGGTTTCACAAAACGTTCTGTGGACAACAACTTATACACAATGATTGAAAATGAAAAACCATGTATTATTGTTATTTATGTTGAGGATATCATGTTTTGTAGCAATGAAGAATCTAGGATTTGTGGTCGACGTTTCGAGTCTTCAACTAGACTCATCATCAGGACAAATTTTTGTGAGGAGAAAAGAAGTAAATTGGTAGGTATAAATATGAAACAGGCAGGATGTGAAGACAAATGGCCGACTCTTAGTATGTTCATTAATAATTTAATAATTTGTTATTGTCATTTAAGTTTTTTGAGTATAATTGAACCATAAATAGTTATTTCTATTTTTTTTTATTTTTTTTTGTATTAATATTAGTATTTAATAATTTGCTTTATTTTATTATTATGAATTTATTATTTAATTGCTTATTAATTGTTATTTTTGCTTAGTACTTTATTAATTATTTATGCTTATTAATTATTGTTTATGTTTATTTATTATTATTAAATTATTGCTTATTAATTATTGTTTTATGTTAGTGCTTTGATTGCTGTTCATAATTGTTTTAAATGAAACTATATTAGTATTATTTATTATGTCTACTCATAAATTAATATTTGTTGTTATTAATATTTATTAGTTCATTCTAGTTTATTAATGCTAGAATTATTTTTATTGCTATTTAAAATTAATTGTTTTTGTGTTTATTTAATAATGGTCATCTTGGTGAAATTCTAACCCTTTAATATTTTTTTTAGCTTATATTTATTTTTCTATCAGTTATAATAACTAACGATGAGCTGAGATTATTCTAGGAACTATATATTTAAAAGATAAGTTGATTTATTTACATGTTCTTTATAGTTATTACTAGTGATATTTATAAAGTTCTATATATACATTTATTATTATCTATTATAATTGATATTTATTTTTATTATGATGATTATGTTAACCCTATTTTAATATTCATATTATTATTGCTTCTATTATTTATATATATCTATAGTTATAATTAGCTACTTTCTACTATAATAAAGGGTTATATCCTTTATATTACAATCTTTTTAGATGTTTAATCTTATTATTTATATTATAGAAATTATTAGGATTCTTTTTATCCTAGATATTCTTTCAAGCCTAATGTCTCAAGGAGCAGCAAGATTAATTTTAATATGCTAGGGTAGGTCAAGGATTTTTAACATCGATATTAAGGTTAATTTCGGGGGAGAGCAGGGGGTTCCAATTTTTGCTAATTTCCATACCACCGTCCCTGTTAAGGTTTTTAGGATGTTTAATGATTTCAATGGCTTCTCTAACCTTACGTTTGAATTGGTTTTCTACCTTGGCAATGACTTTGGTGTCTTCTAAGCAAATATGATGTTTAGTTTTACCTACATGCTCAGCTAGGGCTGAGGATTTGGTTCTTTCATGACGGATGTTTGCACTATGCTCTTCGAGTCTAATCTGACCCAGGACTTGGGTTTTAATGGATATGAATCCAATGCCTTCTTCTCTAATTTTTCCATGAAAAGGAGGCGCCACTGTCATTATGGATCATGAAGATTATATTAACAAAATGAAAGACCACCTTTACAATAGCGGTAGCTACAAAAAGCTTGACAAAAACCCCATATCCAAAATCTCCAACCTCGTAAAGAAAGCCATTAAAGAAACGAGCCTGGATGATAAAACAAAAAAGTCCGTCAAGATTAGACTCAAAGAGCATAGTGCAGACATCCGTCACGAAAGAACCAAATCCTCAGCCCTAGCTGAGCATGTAGGTAAAACTAAACATCATATTTGCTTAGAAGACACCAAAGTCATTGCCAAGGTAGAAAACCAATTCAAACGTAAGGTTAGAGAAGCCATTGAAATCATTAAACATCCTAAAAACCTTAACAGGGACGGTGGTATGGAAATTAGCAAAAATTGGAACCCCCTGCTCTCCCCCGAAATTGACCTTAATATCGATGTTAAAAATCCTTGACCTACCCTAGCATATTAACATTAATCTTGCTACTCCTTGAGACATAGGCTTGAAAGAATATCTACGATAAAAAGAATCCTAATAATTTCTATAATATAAATAATAAGATTAAACATCTAAAAAGATTGTAATATAAAGGATATAACCCTTTATTATAGTAGAAAGTAGCTAATTATAACTATAGATATATATAAATAATAGAAGCAATAATAATATGAATATTAAAATAGGGTTAACATAATCATCATAATAAAAATAAATATCAATTATAATAGATAATAATAATATGTATATATAGAAGAACTTTAATAAATATCCTAGTAAATAACATAAAGAAGCAATATAAATAAACAACTATCTTTTAAATATATAGTTCCCTAGAATATCAACCATCGTTAGTTATTATAGCTGATAGAAAAATAAATATAAGCTAAAAATTATTAAAGAGTTAGAATGATGACCATTATTAAATAAACCAAAAACAATTAATTTTAAATAGCAATAAAAATAATGCTAGCATTAATAAACTAGAATGAACTAATGAATATTAATAACAACAAATATTAATTTATGAGTAGACAAAAATAATATAGTTTCATTTAAATCAATTTTGAGCAGCAACATAAATAGCAAAGTTCTAGCATAAAACAATAATTAATAAGCATTAATTTAATAATAATAAATAAACTTAAACAATAATTAATAAGCATAAACAAATAATTAATAAAGTACTAAGCAAAAATAACAATTAATAAGCAATTAAATAATAAATTCATAATAATAAAAAAAACAAATTATTAAATACTAATATTAATACAAAAAAAAAAAAAAAAAAAAATTCAGAAATAACTATTTAGGGTTGAATTATTCTCAAAAAACTTAAATGACAATAACAAATTATTTAATTATTAATGAACATACCTAGAGTCGTCCATTTGTCTTCACATCCTGCCTGTTTCATATTTATACCTACCAATTTACTTCTTTTCTCCTCACAAAAATTTGTCCTGATGATGAGTCTAGTTGAAGACTCGGAACGTCGACCACAAAACATGAACACTGTGGAAAATCCGAACTCCATTCAGAAATCACACCACAGTTACCCTGCACGGAGGGGAGACTTGGAAAGAGATCCGTAATCTCGAGAAAACTAGGGTGAAAATAAGGAGAAAAGAAGCCGATCTTCAATTTCTGAAGCAATGCTGAGACTCGAATCTTACCCCAAACTTTGCATACATTAAGCACAGACTACATAACCAAAAATATCACAGAGTATTCGAGCGATTTAGCAAAACTCTGGTACGCCTTGAAATTCGAAAAACCAGGACCGCCTTGCCTAGATTATCCTCAACTGCATTCAGAGCCCACCTGAAGCTAGCAACAACAATAGAGCATGACCTATGGAAGGTAATTGATGCATCAGCAGCTCTAAAAGCCAGCAAAATGAAGGAGAATGCCAAGTCTAAACACCGCAGCAAACTGAATAACATGGAAAGGCGTGGGAGATCGGAAGAAGATAACCACAACGCTGCTCCTCAAACAGATTGGGTTAATGCACAGATAAGCTTTATATGTCCAAACCAAATATATACAGATTGGGGGACGCAGCTGAAACACAAAGAAATGCAAAAAAGGGGACAACGAAAAACTGGAACACGCTATCCCATAGTTGCAGACTCCACGCCTAACACGCATTCACAGAGAGCACAGGCAGGACAGCGTGCAACATATCCACACAGCAGAACCCCTGCGCACATCAATTTGATTGATGATGACCACGGTTGAGCAAATCAGTGAGATTGATCAGCAGTTAATTAACTCTGTTAACGTTGCAGACACCCCAGCAGAAAACGATAATCCTAAACGCGCAGATGATATAATTAATCAGCGGTTAAGTGACTCCATTTACGTGGCAGACCTTACCCCAATGAAAAACGATAATGCAAAACACTGTATCGATTATCCAAAACGCTTCGGTGATATAATTAATCAACAATTAATTGACTCCAGTTACGTTGCAGACATTACCCTAGCGAAAATCGATAATTCAAAGCACTATAACGATAATTCAAAGCACTGTAACGAGAAGGATATGCTCACCACGCAAGGGAGAAAAGGTAGCTGCAGCAATAAGGATATGGTCAATGTGGAAGTGAGAACAGGTAGCTGTAGCGATGAGGATATGGTCTCTGCGGAAGTGGGAACAGGTAGCTGGGAGAGCGCCCAGAGTCTCAGGTACGAATCTAATACCGAACCTAATAAATCATTGATGAATAAACCTTTTACTAATAAGAATATTGATAGCATAAGAATAGAGAGCAGGTGGAATAAAACCTTTCACAATAATAGCGCAGATAGTGTTAATATAGATAATAACTTTACGAACAGTAGCGTGAATAATAAAAAAGTAGTCAACATATCTTCTGATGAACTGAAGAAAGAAGAAGTAGATGTCCTAAACAAAGGTCTAAACTTTGCAGTAGCCCCTAACAAAATCCCCAATGAAGAAATCATTTGCAACCTTGAAGATGGAATTAAGACGCTAAATGAGGATGAAAAAGAGCTCATCAGGCAAGAAGTCGCTGTTATCCTTAGAAAAGCCAAACCCCCCAGAAGAAACCTAAGCCCTGAACAGCTTAAAGCCCTAAATAGTCTTAGAAATAATAAGGACATTGTCATTTTAAGGGTCGACAAAGGAGGCGCCACTGTCGTTATGGATCATGAAGATTATATTAACAAAATGAAAGACCGCCTTTACAAGAGCGATAGCTACAAAAAGCTTGACAAAAACCCCATATCCAAAATCTCTAACCTTGTAAAGAAAGCCATTAAAGAAACGAGCCTGGATGATAAAACAAAAAAGAGATTAACCCCTAGCTATGAAATCACCCCCAGGATCTATGGGGCCCCTAAAATTCATAAAAAAAATGTCCCCCTTAGACCCATAGTCAATACCATAGGGTCTCCCACTTATGAGCTGGCCAAGTACGTCGCCGACATTCTATCCCCGCTAGTAGGCAAGACTAGCTCTTATATAAAAGACTCCAATCAATTTGTTAACCATATTAAAAACACCAAGCTAGAACCAGGAGATAAAATCGTAAGTTTTGATGTAGTCCAGCTCTTCACCAAAATTCCCCTAGATGAAGCTATCCAGGTTGTTAAAGATGTAGCAGATCCCCAGACCGCAAAATTAGCTGAAATCTATCTTCGCTCAACCTTCTTCTCCTTCCAAGGTGAAATATTTGAACAAACTTCAGGTGTCGCTATGGGATCACCTCTATCACCTATCGTGGCAAACCTTTTCATGGAAAAATTCGAGAAGAAGGCATTGGATTCATATCCATTAAAACCCAAGTCCTAGGTCAGGTTTGTGGATGACACCAGCGTCAATTGGCCTCATGGCGAGAAGGAGCTAAGCAAATTCCTAGACCATCTCAATAGCCTGTCTGAAGACATCAAATTCACCATGGAAGTGGAAGAAAACAATTGCATTCCGTTCTTGGACATTCTCCTCATTAGAAAGAAGGATGGTTCCATTGGTCACAAAGTTTTTAGGAAGAAAGTCCATACAGATAACTACCTTCATGCCGATTCTCATCACCACCCTGCCCAAAAAATGGGGGTCCTACAAACCCTCTTCACTAGAGCGTATAGAGTCTCTGATAGTAACCATACCGATGAAGAAATCTCTTACCTTAAAAGAACCTTTGCCAACCTAGGGTACAACAATAAAAACATATACAAAGCCATTCAAAAAGCAAAATCTGATAACAATAAAAACAAAACTAAAGATACCCCCACCTCCAATACCTACCTTCCTTACATCCAAGGAGTCACTGACAAGATAGTTAAAATCCTCAGTAAGAAAAATATTAAGACTGCTTTCAAACCCCTGTCTACCATTAAGCAAAGAATGAGATCTGTTAAGGACAACGAAGAGCATCTTCAGCAAAAAGGAGTTTATCTCATCAAGTGTTCTTGTGGGGATCAATACATCGGAGAAACTGGTAGATCCGTCAAGATTAGACTCAAAGAGCATAGTGCAGACATTCGTCATGAAAGAACCAAATCCTCAGCCCTAGCTGAGCATGTAGGTAAAACTAAACATCATATTTGCTTAGAAGACACCAAAGTCATTGCCAAGGTAGAAAACCAATTCAAACGTAAGGTTAGAGAAGCCATTGAAATCATTAAACATCCTAAAAACCTTAACAGGGACTGTGGTATGGAAATTAGCAAAAATTGGAACCCCTTGCTCTCCCCCGAAATTAACCTTAATATCGATGTTAAAAATCCTTGACCTACCCTAGCATATTAACATTAATCTTGCTGCTCCTTAGAGACCTAGGCTTGAATGAATATCTAGGATAAAAAGAATCCTACTACTTTCTATAATATAAATAATAAGATTAAACATCTAAAAAGATTGAAATATAAAGGATATAACCCTTTATTATAATAGAAAGTAGCTAATTATAACTATAGATATATATAAATAATAGAAGCAATAATAATATGAATATTAAAATAGGGATAACATAATCATCATAATAAAAATAAATATCAATTATAATAGATAATAATAATAAGTATATATAGAAGAACTTTCGTAAATATCCTAGTAAATAACATAAAGAAGCAATATAAATAAGCAACTATCTTTTAATATATAGTTCCCTAGAATATCAACCATCATTAGTTATTATAGCTGATAGAAAAATAAATATGAGCTAAAAATATTAAAGAGTTAGAATAACACCTAGATGGCCATTATTAAATAAACCCAAAAAACAATTAATTTTAAATAGCAATAAAAATAATTCTAGCATTAATAAACTAGAATGAACTAATAAGTATTAATAACAACAAATATTAATTTATAAGTAGACGTAATAAATAATGCTAATATAGTTTCATTTAAAACAATTATGAACAGCAACATAAATATCAAAGTTCTAATATAAAACAATAATTAATAAGCAATAATTTAATAATAATAAATAAACATAAACAATAATTAATAAGCATAAACAAATAATTAATAAAGTACTAAGCAAAAATAACAATTAATAAGCAATTAAATAATAAATTCATAATAATAAAATAAAACAAATTATTAAATACTAATATTAATACAAAAAAAAAAATTTAGAAATAACTATTTAGGGTTGAATTATACTCAAAAAACTTAAATGACAATAACAAATTATTAAATTATTAATGAACATACTAAGAGTCGGCCATTTGTCTTCACATCCTGCCTGTTTCATATTTATACCTACCAATTAACTTCTTTTCTCCTCACAAAAATTTGTCCTGATGATGAGTCTAGTTGAAGACTCGAAACGTCGACCACAAAACATGAACACTGTGGAAAATCCGAACTCCATTCAGAAATCACACCACAGTAATCTGCGATCTAAAAAAGAATCTATGAGTGAGAGCTTTGCTTCAATTATGTAGCAAGAATTTGAAATGTCTTTACTTGGTGAAATTACTTATTTTCTTGGTCTACAAGTAGAACAATCAAAATATGGTATTCTTCCTTCACAAACTAAATACCTCAAGCAAATTCGGAAGAAGTACAGGATGGAAAATTCTAAACTAGTATGTACTCCAATGGTAATAGGATCCAATCTCAGTTCTAACGATGAATCACCTACAATGAATCAACCAGCATACAAATCTATGATTGGAAGTCTGCTCTATCTAACTATTACCAGACCTGATATCATGCATGTAGTAGGAATTGTTGGAATGTTCCAAACAAATTGAAAGGAATCACATCTTCAAGCAGTAAAAAGAATATTCAAATATCTTCAAGGAACTCAAGACTTTGGTCTATGGTGTCCAAAAGATACAAATCTTACTCTTCATGCATATAAAATCATAGAAATGTTGATGATGAAAAAAGCACTAGTGGAGGTGCATTATACATGGGATCATGGTTAGTGTCTTGGTTCAGCAAGAAACACAGTTCGATTGACTTATCTACAATTGAAGTAGAATATGTGGCTACTACATATTGCTACACAGAACTACTTTGGATGATGCAAATGTTGCAAGATATTCAAATCACATGTACTCCATCCATCTCTATTCTATGTGATCAAAAAGATGATTTATTAAGTACCATTTCATACTTGAAAAAGTGCTTGAACAAAAGGTCAAATTGGAGTATGTTCCCTCCAAAGAAAAGCTTGTTGATATATTCACCAAGCCGCTTCTGAGAGAAACATTTGAATATCTCAGACAAAATCAGGGAGTAGTTTCTGCATCATCCTGCTGTTAAATCCAGTTTTTTAGTAGAAGTTTCCTATGCATAGGTTTCATGAAGGATAGTCGCATATATACGTGAGTTTATGTGGCTAGAAGAGTGTATATTTTTTTTGGTAGAAAAATAGTGGGTCTGGTTGGGTGTTCAATCTGATATTGATTATTATAGTTTGATGATATGATCTATCCCTTGATTTTTATCTGACTGATGAAGATGCCTTGATGAATGATTTGTTGACAATTCACATGTAGCACAAGCTCAGGGGGAGCATTAACCTTATCAAACATTCTGCGTTGTTGGCATTATGGTTGTTGATTACAGCTATGGTTTTAGATATTCATACCAATTGTTGCATAGGTCATGTAGAGATCTAGGGTGTAATATGTCTCCTTCTGTAATAGTCTATTTTTGAATGAGTCCTATTCGACATATGATGTAATTTGTATCCCCACTTTGCATCGAAAGGATGATGTAATAATTTCTATATTTTTCAGTCATGCATAAAAAATTGGTATATCCCCACTTGGTTGGGTGGATGAGTCAAATTTGATGTATCCCCTCTAGGTTGGGTGATTGATGTATGTGATTATTTGGTCGTAGGGAGGTCATACTCACTTGTTCAGTTATAGAGTTATGTTATTCTTTTGAAAATTATCTTTGTAGACTCTGCATGTACTGACAGGGAGCATGGCTGATTTAGGAACATCTAGGCCTATCCAGCGATGTGATGGTGTGGTCACATGTTGTGGCTAATGAGATTTTGGAAGAAGAATTGGTTACTTAATTTCTATAAATTGAAAACTATGTAAGTAGTTATTTTGTGGCCAAATACTAAGGAAAAGTGAGAATAGGTGGCAAGTCGATCTTCTCTACATGGAGATCAAGCCATGTAGTTTATTTGTTCAGATTAGGAGAGGATTTGATTTCTAAATGTATAGTCTATCCCTTCAGTTGTGGAGGAGATGATTAGCTTAGATATATTGTATTTCCTTTCTTTTGTAAAAGGGACAGAGGGGGAGGATTGGAGAGGATTCATAATGGAATTGTAAGCCTATGGGAAGATTAGAGGAACTAGAGGCTCTAATTAGGAGAATCAGGCTAGATAGGGATGGAGAGCCTCAAATATGTAATTACGTGTTTATATCTTATATACAAAGAGTTAACTCTCAGTGTAGATGGTGTGATTCAATATGAAATGATAAATTCTGGTTACATTAGTGATTATGTGTAACATATGTATCCAGGTAGAATTTAGTGAACATAGAGAGAAAGAGGAACTGTGCATTTATGCATTTTCTAGTTGTGTTCTGTATATGTGTTAATCATTTAAGATTCCATTTGTAGGCATGTTGATCGACCATCGATCACTATGAGGATCAATGGTGATCCATTAAGTAAATGAATTATTGTTATATATGGAGTCATCGTGTGAAAACAGAATATGGCAGAGGAAACCTGCAAAAAGAATAAGTACATCAATAGAATGGGAAGAGAAGAGTGGATGCACAGGATCCGTTGGATCTCATAGATTAACAGTTATCGCATGGTGGAAGATCTTGGAAGATATCCAGCGAAGAAGTGGTTTTGCAACAGGAAATGGTATTTCGCCTGGGATTTGAGTGATAAATGGTATTTAAGGGTAGTCACCTTATTCCACAAACTGAGCAACATAGCAGCAAGGAGGAGAGAGGAAACCACTTTTTTGGGTGGATAATTTCCATGCTATTTGTCCACCTAAAATCTCTAACAACTATCAAATCAAGTGTGTTAGATCAACGGTGGAGGATTGTCGTGCAAGTTGTTGATCGACGATCGGAGATAATGAAGGATGGTGTTGTGTTGCAGAGGTAGCTTTGATGAGTCAAACCTGACGATTTATGAATGCGGATGTATAATATTTGAAGTCTGGCTTATATTTTTTGGTCATGTTTTCCATGGTTTCTGTGTATTTTCAACCAAGTTGTGTGACCCTATATTTTAATGAAAAGGCATAGATATAATGCTTTTGATAGAAGTTGTGGGCCATAAACCATGGCTATTGATAGGTATTTGGTATGTGAAGGGGTTTATTTCTTGAGTGTGATTATCCTCCCCATCAAGTGGTATCAGAGCAAGGATGCCTTGCTTGTGAAGATTATGACTAAAAAGGTATGAAAGTTCATAGCATGTCGAATGAGTGCAATGTTTGGCACGAGACTATAGCAATAAGAATGTAGGAAGAACTTTTGGGAAGTTCTTAGAGATTGCAGCAGAACCTCATTCCAGCTAAGGCTTGGAATAGACAGGGACAAAGTAGTCCTTCAAAATAGTGGGTGTGGCAACCAGAGAGAGAGCAAGATTGCTCAGTGCAAGTTCTAAGGAAAGAGAACTTGGAGACCAGGAAAAGGAGAAGCTTGGTCAGAAGATCAACTTAAAAGGAAGTTGATTGGTTGCAAGTGTAGGAACTCGTAAATAAGAGAAGATGTCTATGGAGAGTCATATGGAAGGTTCAGAAGAAGGCTACAAAATGAAGGAGAAGGGTGCTCAAACAATCCGTAGGAAACAGATGAGTCAAGTAAATCTTGACAAGTAAATAGTTGAGATAAGAGAAGAACTCGATGCGTTAGTCATGCTATAAGAGGAGAACCAAAGACTAGGTCCGGTCTTGAAGAAGAAGCTAGTAAAGTGGCTTAAGTTGTAGAGAAGGCTACAACAAAGACAGGGAAAGTGGTTGATGGAAAACCTTAGAGAAGTAGAAGTAGAAATGTGGAAGTTTCCATTTGTAGACCAGAATAGGGAGAAATTCTTGGTGAAGAGGATAATGCGAGGTCATATGAAGATCTCATGAATTATTGGAATAGTTCAGAACAATTAAAAGATATGTTGACAAGGGAAGTAGATGAGGCAATGAAGCCTTGTGATTTTAATTCTCATAGTTTGTGTATGTTTGCCGGATATGCAAAGGATGATGGACAGTCTGCTGAAGCTGTCACAAATAGGAATGAAGCTCTTGAGGTGAAGTATGATGGAGATAGCCTTTTAGAGGAAGAAGGTGTTGATATATTGCAGCAGAAAGAGTTCATAAATGAAATTATGTTTGTTGTATGAAAGTCAGATGAAGTTGATATGGACCAGAAGTTTAATGAAATTTCCATAGTGGTGTTCCAAGAAGGTAAGAAAACGAATTTGTTTGATGAAATTGATGAAATAACTTTGAAATATTATAGTGTAGAAAAAAAGATACTAAGGAGGATTTCCAGGAAAAGAATGAAGTTGAGAGTGAAAGTTGTGATGAAATGCTGGGAAGATTTCACATGGAAATAGGGTTCTTGGAAATATTGCTCAAGGAACTTGAAGCAGAAATGAAGCTTTCAGAACTTGATAAAGAAGAGATTATGGATACCATGCATAATAAAGATGAAATGTCTCAAACATTTATAGAGTCAAGTAAATGTTTAGACTCTTCAATTAATGATGTGACAATAGGTACAGAAGACAACATTAATAAATATGATGTTGAAATCAGAGAAATTGAGTAGAGATTATTTGAAGGTGAAATGGAAGATTAGGAGCAAGAAGAAAGTTATATGCTTAGAGACATGAAGGAAATAGGAGTATTAATCCATTAGGATAAAGATGGAAGAAACCAACAATTTAAAAGAGATGCTCAACTACATGAGAATGAATTTGAGGAAGGCATTAGATTGTAGGGGTATAGCAACTGGCAGTAGAATGAAGAACAAGAGAATCTAGCAGTAATGAGAGGAGAAGTAAATATAATAATAGAGGGCCTATAAAGAAAGACAAATGAAAATCAAAGGTACAGATGGAGAACAAAGAAATGGGTAAAGTGAAAGCTATCGCAACAGATGTGGAATGGAAATCTAATAAACGAGTTCAGGGAATTTGAACACATTCATATTGATTTGTTAGAGAAGGAGAGACTTAAAGAAATGGAGTCACAACAAGAGGGATCTGCTAAAATCTAGAAGATCTTTGATGGAAGATTGGTGCTTGAAGCATCAAAAGAGAATGGAAGATATTGTATTTTTAAAACTGATGATTGTTGTGCACTTGCAGGTCATGTAAGCTTAGGGAAAAACAAGCAATTATTGGAAACTATCATATCAACAAGTGAAAAGATGACTACCCACAGTCATATGAAGAATAAAGAGGAAAATTACAGTCAAGTTAGGAAGAGGAAAATTACATTTTTCATTAACTTTAGAAGAACAGAAAAGAGGTGTCACAAATATGTTGAGTTATGACTTTGACATCATCTATAGAAAATGGAAGCAAAATTTTGTTGTAGATGCACTCTCAAGAAAGGATGAGGATGTGGAAGCATTGTTTTATGCTATTTCTATTATCCAACTAGATTGGATAAATGAAGCAAGGGATGAATTGAAGAAGGCTGAAGAAGTATGGCCACTTATTCAAAAGCTGCAAAAGATCCCAATTCAAACAATATTTCCAGAAATTGAAGAGGAAGGAAAAATCATATTGGAACCTGGTGCAGTCACAAAAACAAGAAACCAATAGCTACGAAATCAATCAATTTCAGAGTATCTCATCAAGTAGAAGAACTTACCCGCTAAAGATTCCACATCGGAGGACAAGAACTTTATACAGAAGCATCAAGAACTACTCAAGCATTGAGGACAACACTTTTTGAAGGAGAGGGGCAT
>APFE031428225.1:50408-89141 GCA_000404065.3 Pinus taeda
AAGGAGGTATTTTCATTTGTATCATCGAAGAATTGTTCATTTATGTAATGTAAAGGAGGTTTCCCCCTCGAAGAGGCTGAATTCTAAGGCGTTGATATATCTTTTATATCTTTTCTTGAGTTGGTTTCATAATAGAAATTCACATAATTTTGTGATGCAGAGGAAAGATAAGTTGTTAAACATAGTTGTAGTGAATTATGCAGATATTGGACAACTATTGAGGACCGAAGCCAAAGGAAAGAAGCTACTAAAGATTGATACATAAGACTTGATAGATTTTAAATGGTTATTGAAGATTATTGACCTTGAAGAGAGCCAGAGTAGAGAAGGACTAAAGATAGATGTTGCTGACAATGGAGTTAGTAAATATCGTGTAGAGCGCTTGTGAGAAATTCTAAATGAGATAGCATATTTGTGGCATGAGTCAATTCTTTTGGAGAAGAGGCAAGAAAACCAAAGAATAAGTGATCAAACTGTACAACTAGAACTAAATGAGAATGAAGAATTTATCATGGATGACAATATGAAAAAGAAGTTGTTAGAAATGTTGGAATAATGAGGAATAGGGTAAAGTAATTGTGTTCAATGAATTGAATAATTCTGGTAAAGATTTATATGCAGAAACAAGGAAATGTGAAGTCAATTTGAAACAAGGAGTTGATTCTGAAGATTAGATGGAGGTAAGGAACGGTGAGATCAGAATGTCTTAGAAAGATGGAATGATGTTAGAATTACAGTATAGAATTGTTGAACTGGAGATGAGTTCAAGGGATGATAGTAACAAGAATACTATTGTGCCATAGGGAATTATTGATGAAGAAGACGCTGAAAATGACATTTCAAAAGTAGACAAATAAGATGCCATAATCCTTAAGGGTGCATAAATTAAGTTACTAGAAGAAAAGGTATTCTAAGTACCTAAGCAAGCAGGAGGAATTCTTAGTTTTCAAGAAATTGGTGGAATTGCAGGTATACTGGGAATTGAAGTAAGAAGTGATGAAGCCATGAATGAGAAACCAGAAGAAGGAACTGGAATTATTACATGGGATCAATGGATAAGGAATTCGTATGTTTTAGAAATGTATATGAGAAAATAATTGCATATGGATTATGATGTTCTTATGCAAGAACACATCCAGTTGTAGAGTAATAGTATTCATCATCTGAGAGTGAAGTGGACAAAGAAATTGACGAGCTGTGGAGACTCATAAAACAACATTCCAATAAAATATACAGAGGACCAAGAGAAAAAAGGAAGATTGGCTAGAAAGAATGATACAGGTGGAGGTAACTATAAATTGAAAATAAAGGTGTGGAAGCCTGGTATAAATTGTGATGATGAGCAAAAAGCAGTAAGATATGTGAAAAAGATAGCAGCAAACAGTGGGAGCATAACTAATGGGACAATACAACATAAAGCATGGAGACTTGGAGAACGACAACCAACAACAGAAGTAACGAAGGGCAGACTACCGAACAATCTATGGGATCCAGGAGGACACAAATCATAAGCACATGATGAGGAGATCATGATTTTTTTATCTTCAGAGTCTGATGTAGGATCATCTAGGCCTAGCTAGAAATGTGATGGTGTGGTCACCTGTTGTGGCTAATGAGAGTTTGGAAGAAGAATTGGTTACTTAATATCTATAAATTGCAAAGTATGTAAGTAGTTATATTATTGCCAAATACTAAGGAAAAGAGAGAATAGGTGGCAAGTTGATCTTCCATGCGTGGAGATCAAGCCAAGTAGTTTAGTTTGTTCATATTAGGATAGGATTTGTTTTCTAAATGTATAGTATATCCCTTCAATTGTGGAGGATATGGTTAGCTTAGATATATTGCATTTCTTTTCTTTTCTAAAAGGGACAGAGAGGGAGGATTGAAGAGGATTCACGATGGAATTGTAAGCCTACGGGAAGATTAGAGGAAACAGAGGCTCTAATTAAAAGAATTGGGACAGAGAGGGACAGAGAGCCTCAAATATTTAATTATGTGTTTATATGTTATATATAGAGAGTCAATTCTGAGTGTGGATGGTGTGATTCAATATGAAATGATAAATTCTGGTTACATTAGTGATTCTGTGTAGCATATGTATCCAGGTGGAATTCAACGAACATAGAGAGATAGAAGAACTTTGTATTTATGCATTTTCCAGTTTTCTTGTGTTTATGCATTAATCATTTATAATTCCATTTGTAGGCATGTTGATTAACCATCGATCACTATGAGGATCGATGGCGATCCATTATGTAAATGAATTATTGTTATATATGGAGTCGTGGTGTGAAAATAGAATATGGCAGAGGAAACTTATGAAAGGTGGAAGTCCATCAATAGAAAGATAACAAAAGAGTGGATGCATAGGATCCATTAGATCTCGTAGATCAACGATCATCGCATGGTGGAAGAGTGCTGAAGGTAACCAGTGAAGAAGTGATTTCACAATAGGAAATGGTATTTTGCATGGGCTCTGAGTGGTAAGTGGTATTGAATGGTAGTCACCCAATTCCACAAACCAAGCGACACGTAGCAGCGAGGAGGAGAGAGAAAATCATTTTTTCTAGCAGATGACTTCAATGTTATTTGTCCACCTGAAATCTCTGATAGCCATCGGATCAAGTGTGTTAGATCAACGGTGGAGGATTGTCGCGCAAGTTGTTGATCGGAGATCAGAGATAATGAAGAATGGCACCACATTGTAGAGGTAGCTCTGATGAGTCAGACCTGAAGATTTATGAACAAAAATGTATAATATTTGAAGTCTGACTTATATGTTTTGGTTGGGTTTTCCATGGTTTCCTTGTATTTTCGACCAAGTTGTGTGGCCCTAGTTTTTAATGAAAAGGTATAGATATAACACTTCTGAGAGAATTTGTGTGCCATAAACCATGGGTATTGCTAGGTGTTTGCTATATGAATGGGTTTATTGCTTGAGTGTGATTATCCTCCCCACTAATGCACAACATAGTGTATCTCAAAGAAGGAGAATATATTGGTCTGCCCCTTTCCCTTGATGTTAAAGGGGGAGAGTATTATGGTGTTTCTTGATATTTCTAACAGTTTCTATAGCTTCCAGTAATTAACACTAATATGGTTTCCGTCAAGTACAAAGGGGAAGATTGTTGGCATTAGGATACAAGTGTTGTCCTTAATGGCAATTCACTCACAGGTAAGCTCACATTTCATAAATGTCAACTCACAGTGTAACTGGTCAATTCAGAGGTAACATGGCATTGGTATAGAAGAACAAGAAATTGGAATGAAGGTCTATCGATTAGATTCGAGGAGTTGAAGAAAATGATGTTTCTAGATAGTTTAAGTCATATATGTAGGTTTATCTTGACAAAGTGGCATATATACATAGGTTCACAGAACAAAAAAACCGTATACGCATGCACGCCCTTTCAAAGAGGAAAAGCATGTATTGGTTGGAAAATCAAGAAAATTCAAGAGTAAAGAATACCAAGGGTCAATACGATGGTATTGGCCCACAATTTTGAGCGGACTAATGACTATTTGATCCCATCCAAGAATATCACAAGATCTAAGTGTTTTTTTGGTTCGAGGCATTGAGGCAGGCCAACACTATATAAGGAGGAGAAGATCAAAGGGCCAGGTGTGCAAGTGAAAGGGTTTCTTAAGAATACTTCTATCTGAAGTATATTTATGCTGTAAGGGTCATGATTATGATATAATCTAAAATATTTTGTGCATCTTGGATAAAATGTTGGATTAGGATCATGAGACGTGAAATAACCTACCATTGTATGATCTGATATTGGTTGCACTAGATCTGATTGCTTACACATGTTTTATTATTTAAATGTCATGATCTGGGTATGTGTGAAGTCTGGAATAGTAGTGAAGCTGTAAGATAATATTTTCATATCTATACACTTGTTCGCCTTGGTAAAGACTCGTATACGCGTAGGTTCGACTCTTACAAGTAGCATATGAAAGAGAAAATCTTGTTGTTCAAAAATGACTGATTTATTTGATCAGTGCTTTTGTTTTACTATTGTTTGTCAATGAAGTCTTCCTAGATCTCAAAGTAAAACTGAATGCATAAAGAGCTTGGGTCTGATTGATTGGCTAAATAAGTGAGAAGGGTTATTCTTTACTGTTGACTATCTAGATCTCTGTAATTGAGAGTAGATGTTCAAAATATTACTGGTTGGTATAGATTTGATTCAGAAATTTTTATGATTCAATATTTTTGGAGGTATACGTAGGTTTTGTTGCAGGAAGTTGCATATACACATAGGTCAGGTTCATTAAAGTAGCGTATACATTCTAATGTATGGTTCATGAGGTTGTAGTTGGTTCTGAATGATGGTGTGGGTTTTTGGGTTCAGCATAGTGTTTTGGTGACAACAATCTGAGTGTTTAGATTAACTGATTATTGGTTGATGCAGTTTGAGTTTCTAAGTTTCTGAAAGGTCCAATGTGAAAATTTGATGAAACAAGGACTTCATATTGTGTTGTTGTATACTAAGAGCATCCAATCTGAAAATTAATGAAATGTGGTCCTTAGAGGAAGAGAGAATGCCATAGCCTTCTCTAGGCCAATGCCTACGTACTAGTAAACATATCGACTAGTACAAGAGCTATGGGGTTGTATCCCCCTTCTAGTAGAAACTAGCAAATGAGAGAAGGTTGTAGCCTTCTGTAGGTAGGTTCTTGTGTACTAGAATGCGCATGTACCAATACAAAATTGTAAACATATTTTCTTTATATTAAAACAAGACAAAGATGACAACAATAGGTGGTTTTTCTCCCGCATTGGGTTTCCACCTTAAATCTTGGTGTTCATGTGTGTTTCTTATGTGTGATGGTTTATTATGTTATTACTATAAAAAGTTACAGTATATTAAGATACTGATGCATTGATTATCACATGATAAATTAACTAAATCATACATTGGTTTCTTTAATCACAGTAGCATACACACGCAAGTTCACTTCATTGAAGTAGCGTATATAAATATGATTGGGGATTGAAAATTATTGAAGTGTAAATACTGATTCAACAACCCCACCACCCTCTCAGTATTACTTCCAACATGGAACAATTAATTTTAAAAATATTAATTTTATTTATGAGAATAATTCACTTCATACTTTGACTATTTTTTAATGTTGTTAATATATATATTATTAATATTTTATATATATATTATATTTATATTATATATTTACTATAATTATATTATGTTTTTTATTGGTAGTAGTCTATAATACAACTTTTCAGATTTCTTGATCATCTAAAAAGTGTATTATTCCAGCATCCCTTGACTAATTGGTCGTCCACTGGTATAACCTCTCGTTTCTTGTAGCAACCTCCCATCGTCATCTGTGGGTCTGCTCTTCTTTGTCAAATTCTCACTCTGGCTACATTAAACATTGTCAACTCCCCCTCTATTAAATCTCAGCCAACCTCTACCCATTTTAAATCCCATAACCCCCACTAATTTTTCATTATAACCAAATCCTACTTGCCCTTGCTCATTGTGGCTTTGTTTGTTCACCTATTAAAACCTTCACTTGGGACATAACTCTATTCATTCACCTAAGCATGTTCCATGTCACCTGATCCATCTCATCTATTCACACTCAGGGATGCCCTTCCATTGCTGAATGGTTATTTCCAGGGGCTAATTAAACTACTGCACTTCTATTCACTTCTATTCATCATATTTTTCTCCATTGAAATTGTGGACAAAGGTTTCCATTACGCTGTAGTCTCTATAAGCTAGTTCAATTTATTAAATATTGTTTCATATCACGGATGAGAAGAGAGTCCTTCAAGTAAACATAATTTCAAGTAAACAAAAGGTCAAGTAAATATCGAACACTGAGGAGGCTTTAGTCGTGTCTTTTTGGGTTTTCTTCGTCACCTCATCAATTTGATCTGGAGATCTAATGTCATCCTCCATAATCGATTAAAATTCATCGTCTTCAAACAACTAGTCACATTTCAAGCCATGGGATTACCAAATGCTTTTAAAATTCTACAATTGTAGAGGAGAGAAGTCCTTTTTACATTCTACAATTTGGAATTTATAATATTTACAAAATAATTTAGAATAGGAAAGTTTGTTGAAGAATAAATTTGTTTCATCAATTTTCATTGGCTCAAAATTCCATTCTTCTATCGTTGGATCCTTCTCATTGATTGGGATTCTTTTATCTTCATTTCTTCAACTGTTTTCTTGCAAAATCAAATCAAAACAAAATTAAAATGTAAAAATAAAATCAAAATGCCAAATCTAGAATTAAAACAAATTCAAAGTCAATTAAATAAAAAATTGAAAAGGAAATCTAAACTTTCTATTGATTCCAGTGATGATTTAATTGGTTAAGGATAACATTGATGAATGGATTTGCATTCAGAGGAGGCTTGGGCAAATGAAAATGCAAAATATAAAACTCAGGAAAATTAGTTTTATTCAAAATACAAGTCTTGATTTTCTTCTAGATTTTAGATCTAATAAATGATCAATTCTGCTAATGAAACCTCCTCATAAATGTTCCCCATGATTTTATGTTTTCAATGAGTTTTCCTCAGCCTCATTTGGCCAAGTAAAACTCAATTTATGAGTTTCCAAAGTTGATGAGTCAAAACTGCCAGAATTCTAGAATTTTGCTACCTAGGCCAAAAATCAATTTTTTTTTATTAAATTCTATTTCTAAATTAATTTTGTTGTTATTCATTAATTGATAATTTAATTATTCATTCTTCTTAGCTTTTTAATAAACTAAATATATACAATTATTTTAATTAAATTAAATTAATTATATATTAAATATTAATTAATTTTAATTATATTAAATAATTTAATAAATATTTAAATATTAATATTTAATATATATAAGTTGATCAGATTTTCGCTAGCTGCACTTGTGCCCATGACCTAGCCTCTGCCTCTCGCGCTACCTCCTACAGCTGCCCTGCCTCATAGCCTGCTGTCGCTGGGTTCCCTCCTTTGGCTCGATCTTATCAGGCTGATCTCTGCTCTTTGCCAACAGGCTTGGCAGCCTTCTGCTACTGAGCTTCCATTTGCCCAATGCCTCTCATGTTGGGGGATGGCTCTCCTTCCTTGAATGAAGAATCCACTCATGAAGAAGCTTTTTCCTCCCTAATAGTAGATCATGGAGCTCCAAAAGCCAAGCCAACTGCAAGCAAATTCATCAAAAAGCTAGATGACATTCCTGAGATATCCTTACTCCCATCTCTCCCTCAAAAAGAAACCATTTCTATGGCTGAATGGGAATTGTTTGGGCAGTTTACAGGTCTTTGGCCCTCCCCTAGAGCAGTTCAAAAATGGGTGGAGAGAAATTGGAGTGCCAACATACAAGGGAAAATCGCCATCAGGTTCTACAGAAGGGGATACTATACATTTTTATTTAATCTAAAGAAGATAGGAACCTTATTTTCATGAATGGACCATACTTCATGGAATCACGAGGCCTGTATCTGAATAGATGGTCTCCAGACTTTGACCTTGAGATGGAAATCCCAAATGCAGTGCCAGTTTGGGTCAGGCTACTGCATCTTCCTCTTCATTGTTGGGGTGATGAGTTAGTCAAAGCTATAGGGAACATGGTAGGCAAGTATATTGATAGATGCAAACAAAATGATAACATGCATTCTTGTGCCAAGATTTGCGTGGAAGTAGATTTGGGAAAAGGACATCCGGAGGCAATCAAACTCAAGGTGGATCAATGGATGCACATCCAGTAGCTGGACTATAAGAAAATCCCCTTCAAATGTAAGGTATGTCATGAGTATGGTCATTTTACAAATAGGTGTAGAAAACTAAAGGAGATGGAGATGGTTGAGAATGTAGAAGCCCAAGAAAATAATTGCGAACAAGTGAAAAGGAAGAAAACTAGTAACAAACAAGCTACTCAGAACCTTACTCAAACTCATGGAAGCACTGGTGCTTCCTCTAACCCCCCCATAAACCCTGCTCCTCCAGTTGAACCCCCATCTAATCCCTTCGAACTTCTAGAGGAAGATCCCACATCTCCTCGTTCCCCTCCCCAGCCCAAAGCTATTATCAATACCTCATCCCCACCCCTTAGTTTCTCGCACCCCCACCAGCCCCCCCCGCCCCCAACCCCCCCCTCCATTGATAGAATCCTCACCATAAATAAAGTCAAAGAAACAAACAATGCTCTAGAACAACCAAGAAAAGCCAGGAGGAAATTCAACAAGGAAATTAGAGATGAGGTTGCAGCAAAGGATATGGCTATTGGCACCCAACAACCAATGGACACCTTCCTTGGCAAACAGAAAGGAAGTGGGGATAAAACGCAGTAAAAGTACAAGGCTGGGAACCACCATAAACCAAGTAAAATGATTTTGGTCTCTTGGAACAACAGGGGGTTGGGTCGTACTTTAAAACTCAATGCAACAAGATATCTAATAAAGAAAGAGCTATCGGACATATTAATGATCCAAGAAACCAAAATCAGTAATCAAGAGTTTCAAAACTTGATAACAACACAAAAAAACTATGAAGGAATAGCCATAGACACCAACGGGGCCTCAGGAGGCATTGGTACGTTGTGGAATAAATGGAACTGAAAAATTACTAACCAAAAACTCAATTGTAGTTGGGTCAGGATAGATTTAACAAAGAAGAACACAAATGTCAAATATTCGATCATAAACAACTATTCACCAAATGACTACAGAGACAAAGCTTTATGCCGGGAGTAACTAAAAGAAGAGGTACAAGATGTTCAGATAGATAATCTAATCATGGGAGGGGATCTTAATCTGATACAGAATATAGAGGAAAAGCTAGGAGGTAGATACTTTTGAGATCCATCAAGAGCAGTCTTGGAGGATATTATTCTTGAGAAAAAGTTGCTTGACATCAATCCTAGCAATGGAAAATTCACATGGAGCAACAAAAGAATGGGTGTTCATAAGATAAAGGAAAGGCTCAACAGACTCTTGATTCAAGAGGATATAGCAGCAAGGTTTTCATCCATCAAGAGCAAAATCTTCCATGCCTCGACATCTGATCATAAGCCGGTTGTTCTCGCCCTGGACAAGTGGGAAAATCATGGATCGATCCCATTCAAATATAGTAAAATTTGGGACAACAAGGAAAGCTTCAGGAATATAATAAAAGAAAGTTGGGATGCAGAGGTGTTGGGTTCCCCACTGTATGTATGGGAATCCAAACTCAAAAATGTGAGAGAAAAAATAAAAACGTGGGCCAGAGAAGAAGCTCTTAGGGACAAGAAAAAAAAATCAGAGTTGCAAGAGAAACTGGAAAAGTGGAATAAAGGAAAAGAAAGTTACCAAGCTACTGAACAAGACAAAGCCCATGAAACATAAATGTTTTTGGCCCTCTACAAGAAAAATAGAAATGAAGAGGAGGAACTTAGACAAAAGCCCAGATGTCTTTGGATACAAGCAGGGGACAAGAACATTGCCTTTTTCCACAACAATCTCAAGATTCGACGAGCAAGCAAACAAATTGACAAAATCCAAGTGGAGGGACAAGAAATAAAGGGAAGAGAAGAAATAAAAGAGGCAACATATAACCCTTTTAAAAATCTTCTCACAACTGGGGAGCGGCAAGTGGAAAGCACTGGTTTTCTTCAGCAAATTAGCAGCAAAGTTAGTGAACAACAAAATAAGGAGCTTGAGAAGGTGGTCACAACGGAGGAAACAAAGGAGGCTATTTGGGGCATGTACCTAGAAAAAGCTCCAAGTCTCTATGGGTTCACCATCACTTTCTACAACAACCATTGGGAGACAATTAAAAAATATCTGGTGCGTATGATTAAGAATGTCTTCAAAAAACACAAAGTGGGGGAAAATACAAAAACTTCTCACCTAGCCCTCATCCCCAAAGAGCCAAATCCAATCTCCTTTGACATATTCAGGCCAATTTCTCTATGAAAGTCCTCATAAAAGATCATCGCTAAGATTTCGTCAAACCAATTAAAAAAAATACTTCATTGTCTCATCTCGGAAAACCAAGGGGGCTTTTTCCCAAAAAGGAAAATAATTGATAATGTGATCCTCATTCAAGAAACCATTCACAACAACATTCCAAACAATGAAAGATGTATAGTCAAAAAGTTGGACATGGCTAATGCTTTTGGTCGTGTTTGCCATCGCTTTCTGGTTGTAGCTCTTCAAAAGTTTGGCATCTCACCCAAGTTTATGAGGATCATTGAAGAGTGCATCTCCAATCCATGGATTGCAACTTTGATTAATGGAAGGCACAATAGATACTTTCACAGCACTAGAGCTTTGAGACAGGGATGCCCACTCTCCCCCTTTCTTTACATCATTATGGTAGAAATGCTCATCATACAACTGGAGAATCAAAGAATCAGAAGGGAAATTATTGGTACCAGGATTGCTCGAGGGGTTAAAGAAATTAATCATTCTCTCTTCACTGAAGATACTCTATTGATTGGGGGAGCCTCTAGTATTATTGCTAGAAGGCTCAAAAAGGTGTTAGATGACTTATTAGATGCCTCTGGAGGTCTTTTGAACAATAAAAAATGTAGAATATACACCTGGAATGTGCCAACAATATCATGCAAGGGATCTCTCAAATCCTGGAAATCCCAGTTCAGCAAAAATGGAGTCATTTCATATATTTGGGGTTACCATTGGCCAAAGAAGGGATAAGGACAGAGACATGGAATAAAAAAATCGAGAAAGTGAGAGGGAAAATCTAAAGCTGGGGGATGATGTGGTTAAACTTGGCTGGCAAAAACATCCTAATCAAAGCTTTTCTTTCGGCTTTGTCAATTTATCAGTTAGCTTTAACTTTGTCTCCAGCTAGCATTCATAAGCAAATGGAGCTTATAATCAAAGGTTTCCTTTGGCGGAGGGGAGGCATGACTCCAAAAAGTTCAGTTTGGTTTGGTGGGATCAACTGACTCTTCCCTTCAAACATGGAGGTATCTCCATCTGCCTCCCAAACATAACTAACAAAGCTCTTGGTATCAAGCTAGTCTGGCGCATGCTAAATGGGCAGGAATAGTGGTGGGCAGAAGCCTTGGCCAAGAAATATCTCAATAGGTAGAGGTCCTCACTAATTAATGAGCTGATACCAGAACGTCCTTATACCTAAATCTGGAGGATTATTAAAAAAACCATTCCCCACATCAGACATCAATTCTCAAGAAATCTTGGAAACGTAGAAAACACTCCCATTTGGAATGACAAAATTATGGGGACAACCCCATTAAAAGGAAATCAAAATTTGAGAGATCTGCATGACTGGTTGGAGGAGAAGGATATATCTTCCTTATTCTCCATCTCGGAGTGGGATCAAAATAGATGGACTACTTGGAAAAATCCTCCTCTATCTAATCGCCTCTCGGAACAGTGGGAAGAGTTGAATGCTCTACTCTATGGCTTAACTTCGATAAATAAAAAGAGTATGGAAAATTATATTTGGGATCCTAGCGGAGGAATTTACACTATCAAATATGGTTAAAACTTCCTCTGTAACCATAGCAACTGTGATAATTGGAGCCTTTCGCCAACTGTGTGGAAGAATGCTTGCCTTCCTAAAATCAAGTTTTTTGCTTAGACCATGCTGAAAGGGAGGATTCTCACAGCTGAGAATCTAAGGAGAAAAGGCATTCATGGCCCTTCTATGTGTGTTCTTTTCCAAGAAGAAGAAGAGAGTACCCAACACCTCTTCTTGAACTGTGTTATAGCTAGACAGTGTTGAAGCAAGTTATCAGCCCCCTTGACTTGAATATCGATTCAATTGAGCAGTTGTCTCCTTTACACAAGAACTAGACTCATAGCTACCCTTATGCCAAGAGAAATAAGGCTGCCATCGTCAGTGTTTGGAAGTGTCTCCCCTCCACCCTTTCTTGGCACATATGGTTGGTAAGAAACAAGTGCATCTTCGAGGGCAAATAACCTAGCTCAGACACTATTCTATCCAAAACTTGGGCCCAAATTGTAGAATTGATCAACTCTAAAGGTATGTCACCCATGGATCAAACCAACTGGACACAAGTAGAAAAGGATTGGTACAAAAGAATTCCCATGGATGGCCTAGTTAGGAATCATATACCAAAGAATGTTGGAAACAACTAGGAAAATTGGAAGCTTCGGGGAAATGAAAAGGAAATAGAGGGGTGGATCAAAAATCAAAGAAGCTACATCGTCTTCTTCGATGGTGCCTCAAAGAACAACCCCGAAAGAGCTGGGGCAGGTGGGCTTATCCTAGATCAGCAAGGTGAAACAGTTTCCACGTTTGAATGGGGGTTGGGGACTCTATCAAACAACAGGGCTAAGGCTTATGGTTTGCTTATGAGCACCATCATCCTCATAAAGCTTCAGGCGAAAGATCCAACCATTATTGGAGATTCTACTATTATAATAGCGGCAATGGAAGTTGGAACAGAATTCAAAAATCAAGCTTCGAATAAAACAAAGCAAAGAATTAACGATAATGTTAACCTATTTGGGAAAGTGGTTTACAAACATGTGTTAAGAGCTCATAACCAAGCTGCAGATGCCTTCGCCAACAAGGTGGTGGATAGAGAGGTAGGGAGAGTTAGATTAAATAATGATGTCTATGATAAACAAACACCATAACCAACTCTCAATGGTGATGTGGCCCATTATACAAGACCTCGGAATTACAATATTCACTTTAAAAAAGGGGATATTAGTACAATGTAGATTTAGAAGGCGATCCTCCCTCATTTGTTTGAAATGAAAAACAAAGAAAATCTGCCTAGAGCTAAGCAGAAAATCTCCTCTGTTCAGAGCTACAGGTAGTGTATCATACTGCTGAACATATATCACCCTCGAGACATGACAGGAGTTGGTAAATGTCTCTTCAATGATACGGGCTCTGATCTTGTCATGAATTGTTATGATATCATTGCCAGGGCGGCTCATGAGGAGCTCCACATCAAGGATTATAAGAACCAGTGTGGCATTAGGCTCCCTCACTAGAAGACTCATTGGAGTAGAGATAGTAGAAGTTCTCCAGGTCGTAATGCTTGTCTAAGGAGGTTTCTGGGGAGTAACATCAGCTCCTGCTCTTCCCTTCTATGCATGAAAAGAGGTAACTGGTACTATTTTGCTTATGGTTTTGTAATTTTTTGGCTAACGTCCTGTCTATCTCGGTGGTTTCATTTAGTATTGGCACAGGGTGTCACAAGCCTATTCAGTTGTGCCTCACTTCTTACCTTTTCTCAGTTCCCCCACTCACTCCCAGAAGTTCTCTCAGCCTCCCCATCAATCCTCTTCCTCTACTCTCATCGAATCTATGGGCTTCAAAAGAATCAGTGATCATTCCCTTTGGATTGCTCTTCTTCATTGTCTCATCCCCTCTCCCATAAGCTCTGACACCCACAGGTATCACCTTCAGATCATCTTTAGTGACGGCCTGAACTCCAATCATTCCTCGGGAAGTTTGAGGCTCTCGAAGTAGGGAGAAACTTTGGCCATGAACCCAAGAAGAGTAGCCTTCCACCCCATCATGTCCAGAAGACCTCAGCTTCAGAGTAGTAACAAGGATAAGGAAAGCATCTCCTCTATCACCAATATGTCTGGCAATCCCTTGGAATAGATTGAGAATAACAATAATTGTGTCCTTTGTCAAGCAGACTGCCTCATAATTGGGTGCTTCGTCAAAACTCTCAACGAGCTCAGAGCAGAAATGGAAAATCAAAACAAATCTATGAAGAAAAAGTTTGAGAAGCAAAAAGCAGAGATCGAAGGGCTCAAGGAAAAATGCCAACATTTGGAAGAAGCAGTGAGCTTCATAAAAACACTCAACCAAAGTGAGCAAGGCAAAGCCTCGACCAAGCTTAGCAACAAGAAAGATAAGCCCCTCGAGGATTCTATCAATCAGTTTTGGTGACCTCTTTGACAAATTTTCTATGCTTTGTAGATTTTATTTACTGTTAGGATAGTTCGTCCGAGAATATAGTCACTATGTATTTCAATTTCTAAGAAGCAAGACCAGTGATTTGGAGGATGGGATTGTGCTCCCCTTTCTCACCTCCCTCATTGATCTTCCCCTCTCTATTTGTACTGGGACTTTGTCCCTCCGCTATTGTTTTATGATATATTAGTACCCGATCTTGTTGATATATATCTATATATATATATTCACATATTAATATATACATATTTATGCCCTCAATTCATTTGAAACGAATTGAAAACAAAACAAAATTCAAAGTTATCATCGCATCGACCCTGTTGCATTTTTTTTTTTTGTTTAAATGTTAAGGTTTAAGGTTCATGCGATAAGTATTATGCAAGAAAAAAGTTGTGAGAAGAATTTTGCGATAAATTTTTCTTGGGATGAGATTTTGTAATATGATTTTTTTTTTTTGTGATCTTGGTATCGATGGCTATTAAATTAATAAAGATGAGTGGGTCCATGCGAATTAACAATCCTACAAATTGAACTATAGGCACTCTGAAATTTTGAGATTATGAGTTTGGTAACTTCTTTTAAAACAATAATTGGAGTAAATTACCAAGATTCTGAAACATGTTTTTATCTGTTGTATGATTTAGCTAGGTCATTTTGTAGGACCGTTAGTGAAAAAATGAAAAATTAATAAAAGCTAACTAAAATTCAATATTTACAGTGAATGACTATTTAACTTAATTAGAATATGAAAAATTAAAATTTTCTATATTTATTTAAATTTTTAGTCCATACAAGAAAACAATCAAACATCAAAGGAGTGTCATTTACAAACCAGCCGACCAAATGAGTTGAAACAATTATGAATGGAAAGTTAGTGAAAAGTCAGATTCAACAAAACAATCAAAACATAAATCTGACGAAAATAAAATGATGAAATTTTACAAAAATGAACTCAAATGAAAATCATAAGAGATGCTTAGATAAAAATTTATAGAAAGTGTCCCCATTATTTGAGTCAATAAGTCAAACATGGGGATGTTTGGTTTTCCCTACAATAATGGTGGCACACTAGAAATATCCAATTATCTCTAGTTAAATATAAAGAAATTTAATTTATCAAATAGGTTAAAAATAATCGAGTTTGTGAAATCGTCTAACAATAAAACATTTCCATAGGTCCCACAAAAAATGGATTAAGCAATAGGATTTTGTAAAGATAAGTACTCAAAGAAGACAAGAGTAAAATTCAAGAATCTAAATTTGGGAATATTTGTTTCAAACCTACCTCATATAATAATAGAAGAAGGGAGAGAGAGGAGTTTTTTATAAAGCATATATCCATGTCATGATTTTCTTTGAGATTGCTTTGATGCCAGCGAGCCTGAACAATACCCCAATGAATTTGTCTTTTATGCCATACAAGCTTAGTCTAGCTGCCAGCAAGCATCCATAGCCCTTACGAGTTTACTTGTATTTCCCATGCTTCCTCTTTAATCACTCTTTTGATAAGAATATTTTCAAGATTTTAGTTAATTATGTATTTGAGTGAAAGAGGTGGGATGGTAATAGAGATTTACGTTTAATAGACACAATACTTTCATAATGTTTTCTACAAATTCTTTCCCTGCAACTATCAGTCAAAGAATTTTATGTGGAAGAGTGTGAGGGATTCATTGTGTTAAACTCAAATCAATTATTTCCTTGAAAAATTAAACTAAATCACCTAGAAAGGATGTGTGTTCTTCCATGAAAAATATTTAAAGCCAGATGATCTTATGGTTCCATCAAGATATGCCTTTAATGATAAATGAAATTCAATGAAATGGATAGAGTAAGATATTTCCCATGTATGACAATTGTTATTAGGCAAGAAAAAAGCCTTTTCATATAAATCATGGGAGAGTCACCAAAATGAAATCAAAATTAAAAGAAAAAGGAAAAGAATTCTTAAATTAAAGTAAGAAAAGAAATCAACAAACCAAAACAAAATTGAAGAAAGAAAACACTAAAAGAAAAATCCAAATTTAAAAGATAAGCTCCATCAAGACTACTTATTCAAATGTCTCAACAAAAGAGATAAAATAAAATAATCATGTGAATGTTCCTTCCTTTGCTGAGATTTAGATAAACTTGATCCTGCATAGTTATAAGAATTTTGGCTTCCGATAGTAGTGATGATAGATAATATATTAAATGAGAAGTCTCTTTCTGCTACAAACTTTTTTGTTTCAAAGAGAAACCTACAAAAAGCATGTTCATCATTTTTGAATGAAAGCAATATTTAAGGAAATAGTTAAAGGTTCATAAACTCCCCAGTTTAGTTAATTCAATGAGTATCATTACTGCTTATTTCAATAATCTCAAAGCAAACTAAAGACAAGAGAATGAACTTCAAAACTAATATGGTAGAGGTGCAAAAGGTTCATGAAGACTTGTAAAAACAGAGTTCATGATCAACAAAACTAAAAATGCAAGTTAAACTAGAAGTAAATAAATGAAACTAAATGAAATTGGGCACATGAAACTTACCATTGCATAATTTCATTTAAATTACCTGAGAGGTATCATATTCTCCAATAATAGCTAAATTCTTCATTTAATTAGAATTAAAAGCATGAAGAAGTTGAACTAACTATAATTTTATAACCCCAAAATTATTTTTTATTAAATCTATACTAAAGCAAGGAGTAAATTAATAAAGCAGTGTTTCGTGTTCAAGGAATCGAAAATAAGCCAAATCCATCAGAAATAAAATGGAAGATTTACTTCTTAATGAGTCGCAAGCATGAATGTTCTAGTAATATTGTAATTTTCATATCAACTCCATGATTTTAAGAAATTGTTAAGAATTAAGACCAAATCCAAAATAATGAAATACAAATGTGTAGATGGAGAGGTCTTAAATTTTGTATATTAAATAAATAGTGACATATCAAAACTTAAATAGAAGAGAAATTAAGAATGATTTATCCATGTTGCAAATTTCTTATCAATTGATTTATTTCCATAATGGTCACCCAAGAGTTCTTTAAAATATTTTATACAACACAACGCCTTATCAAATTTTTCACATCACAAGTTTTCTCCCATGCATAATTTTTAAACTATAACACTCACCTTTGCCGATATGAGATTGAATATAACAGTTAAAAGATAAAGAAAGAGGCATAAATCATCATGTATTGCATCGAAGGATGTCAAGGTAATATGTCATTTCAGTTTTGTGATGCAATATAAGTGTTGTAATGGCAAGGTTGTGATATGAGCATATGCAATGAGAAATTGCAATGGAGTGATTGCTATATCAGAGAATAGTGATATCAGTGATTTGAATTGTTAACAAAAGGAAATGCCAATATGATTCTTGTGATAATCAGATTATGAGAGATGATGTTCCTCACTTGTGGGACCAACTTTGAATTTGATAAGAAATCGACAACCAGAAGATTTTGAATACGAGATTCAATATTGTTGATACGCTAATATGTGATATAGAACGGACCTCGTCATTCTATCATGCAGATTTAATTTCATATCGGATACGGGACATTGATCCTTTTAAACAAGTGTCTCAACCAAAATTTCAATTTATGCATGGATGCGGTAGCTTTCATAACTATATTTAAATGTTCTATTGGGTTCGGGGTTGTATCACAATATTGGAGAAGTCTACTATCGATTATCCGTGATTGGGGATATGCTCAATTGAAAACTTCTGATATGCGAAATGTGATATCATATGTGGCATTATGTCAAGACAACTTAAATTATTCAATTAAAAAATAAAGAAATCAAGTTAACTTTGACTTTTAACAAAACCCCTTTTAATAGATATCAGAAGTATTAGATTAGGGAATATGTTTATCAGAGCTATTCAAATGATAACAATTATGATATTAGAATTTTCTGATCTGAATCTTCTGATACTGTTGGCTTGTTGGGGTTTGAATGATGGAAAAATTGAGCGATACTCAATATTATGGTGAACAACAAATAATACTTCCATGAACATGTTGCATTTTTAGAAAAGGTATAGCTTCTCGCGTATCTTAAGTCTCCATAATAAAGTCAATGAAGACTTGAAAAAGAAACAAAACATAAATAAGAAATAACCTTGAAAAAGTAAAAATAACAATAGATTACGATGAACCTATAAACACATACCTAGGAGAATTTTGATTGTAACTTTACCTCATGGATCTTTAAGTTTTCCCAAAGTTTGTCAAAATTTGAGTATGTTCAACATCACCTACTTGTTTAATCTAAAAATGCTAAGTAATCGGTTTTTATATTGCATCCATCTCAAATTTATATCAGAAGACCAGAGTGGTGAATATGAGTTATTATTTACAGCTAATCATGAATCAAGGATTGACACGCTGTAGCAAATTCTTGAAATTTCTTCATGTATGATCATAGAGATGAATTTTTTCCAAAATAAGACAATCAAGTGCTATGCACAAATGTGTAGATCTAAGAGCTTCAAAAATATTTTAAGCTACTTTTCCAAAAATGAAAGGGAATACCCATAAGAAGTCAGATTCATTACTTGCTTTATTGAAATCATAAATAATGAAATATGTCCTAACATAAAAGAAATCTAATCTAAATTAATGTGTTCCTACTCCTAACTTAATTAAGGAAACATGACTACGTATAGCCATACTTCTAATGTGACCACTTTCTCATTTTAATTCCTGCATGTATGTACAGATCAATCATTAGTAACAAAAATACAAATAAAATTAAACTAAAGAAAATAAACTTGAAAGAAGAATGTACAGTTATTGCTAATATATTATTTGCAATTACCTTCTCTTGGAAAGTCATTTCCAACTGAATTTCAATTGGATGATAAAAATATTAATGGAGTTCCACTATTGATTGGGAGATGCTCGAAAGAGAAGATGAAGGATGAAATCATGAGAATGAGGTTTTAGGTGCAATGGCCTGCATAAATTTGTTAGTGTTATGTGCAAGTGTTAAACTATTAACAATCTACCATGAAGGAAACATTTCCATATATTTTTCACAGAGTTCTATGAAAAATGGATGAAAATCTATTATAGATACAGTGGAAGATTATTATTTTAATTAGATTATTGGTCATATTGTGAAAATTCACTCTCTTATTTACACTACCTTTGAGAAGGTAGAAGTAATTGATAAGAAATGAACATTAGTTGAAATTGGAAGAGAAATAGCTCTTGATGTTCATGATTAGAATCTAAAACTTCATTTTCCCATTCAGACAACACATCAATTGAGTGTTCAGTACTGAGCTGCTCAATATGCCAGCACAATTATCTAAAAAAAAAAAGTAAAAGAATAAAATAAGTTTGAATTTAAAAAAAATAAAAGAAAGAAGAATAATGACATCAAATCATAGTTTACAATAGTGTTACAATTATCGTTAAAACACAATTGGGATTGATTTAAAACAATTTCATTTTCACAAGACTTGGTTAGAATAATGGAATCTGAATGATTGCTAATACCAACTTGTGAATTAGAAAGATCATGACTATGAATAGGAATGCGAGCTTGATCGCCATACAAATCATAGATTGGAATGTTTTCTCGAATGCTGAAATCATGAGTATGATTAGTTATTTGAAAATGAGAATAATTTGAAACAATTTCCAGATTGGAGTGTTCTTCACTTTCACGTGTAATCCAACTTTGATCATGAGGATTCAAAAGAGAATAATGTAAATCAATATCTTGAATGTCAATGTAACTATCATAAATGACCTTATGACATTCATTAAAGTTCTCTTTGGTCTCATCCAATGTATCAAAACAAGAAGGAATATGAAGCACCTATTTATTAATGACAAAAGAATGATAAAACTTTAATTCTTTATCTTGATAAAAATTAATTGGAAATTCCTTAAAACCAACCTCTCTGTTTTCTGAAATATCATTGATGTTAAGAGGGGATAAATTACTATCATAAAAAATATCAGGATAAAGGTAAAAATGAGAATCAGAAGCAATGGATTTAACAATGTTTCTATTTGAGAACTGTTGTGCATTCTGCTCATTCTAAATTACAGATTTGAGATTAGTCATTTGTGTACTTATGCTTTCTTGAAGAATGTTTCTTTGTTGTTCTAAATTTAGCATTTTATCATCATAAAAGAATTCATAAATTTGTAAAGCAAGATGTGTGTTACTAGAAACTTTGATTGCTACTTGTACTTGATGATTTATGTTCTGATTTTCTAAATTTAATGCATAGTGATTTTGATATTTCAAAGCCATACTTTCTTCATGATTATTGCAAATATCTTCTTGCAATTGAATAGTAAAATTTTCCAAGCTTTGTGATTGAGATTCACTGACATGTGAAGGTGCATCTTGATCATTATTAAATCCTAAGAAGTGTGCACTAAATGAAGAAATTGATCATACATAATAGATGCCAATTCATCATCATTTGTTCACTCCTCCATATTAGAATTCTCAATTGTGTTAATATAATTGGAAGGATTTTGAGGAAAAATTCAAATAATTTCACATAAATTATGAATGGGAGGAAGAGATAAAATATGTTCATAACAATCTAGTATTTCCTCTTCCGTAGGTTTTGCTTCAATTTTAAATTTCAAACAATTTAAATGAAACCTGATGATCAAATCAATCAAAGATTTATTTTCAAATCTTTGTAAATTTTCAAAATCGTCAAATACCTATTTGTAGTTATAGCCATCAAATTTATAAAGGAATATTGTAATGAATTCATGCCAGTTGTGAATTGAGGCAATTGGAAGAGTTTGATACTAGCTTCTCACATTTACCACGAATGTGAGAGTAAAGATTTTGTATGAAATTCCTTCATTAATTCCTGGAAAATGATAATTTGAATTTTTTTGAATAAAAGGAAACACATGACTAAAATCACAAGAATTTCTCTTACCATTAAACTTTACCTGAGACAAGAGCATTACCACTTCGAGTGGAGTGTTGGAAGATCCACGTCCATGTATACAACTCGAAATTGGAAGTTTAAGAGGAGCCACTGTGATAACTAAAATGTTAGAATAAAAAAATCTAGTAGACAACAAGTTTTGGGCCCTCCTTCTAGCAGAAAAATGTTGAAGCCTCGAAATTTGTTGCAACAATATGAGGGATGGCCACTGGGTCTGGACCTTAAATAAGCTTTTTTTCCATTTGGAATGGTGGTTCTGACTAGTTCAATTGGGTCCAGTTACCTTCTCTCAGTCTCCAAAATGGCTTACAATATGTATTTCATCCAACAATGGAGAAGAGACATTAGATCAACTCTCTTGTTAATCAGGCAAGAAAGTTATCCTTACACTGATTTGGGGCTCAACCAACCCACAACTAAAGTTTGCCTCTTTGGGAAGAGGACTTATATGAATGTAAAATTAAATCTAAATGCAAACTTATTCTATAATGCAAGCAAAAATAGACTAGATCCTAATCCTATCTCAATTAGATAGATATAGATGTAACCCAACTGAGAGCAAGATACTTAAATAATTGAGATTTAAATATGTCTGGCTTATATTGAATATTAAACTAATGAAGTAGTTAAATTAACTAATATTATGAATACCAAGTCACATACTATTAAGAGACCTATTGACTCAAATAATCAACCAACAAAATTTAGGAAGAAGCTCACAAAAATGATACTGATTGTTTAATGAGTAATTCGAATAATTAAATAATAATATGAGGAAGAAGTTCACAACATATTGCTATTTGTTAAACCAGTTAAAAGACAGATTTTTGAGTAAATAGTTACTCAGAAATTAGAATTCAAACCATAAAAACAGAGGTAAATAATAACATATGATTGAGACAAATTACTCATAATGACAAAAGTGCACAAATATGAATAAAATCACACATTCCTACCACCATAAAATGAAACTAGTATTTGAAACAATAGTATTAGAAACACCAATTTATTGAATCCATTTCTCTGGCTCTAGTATCCAACAATCCTTTACATTACTTGAATTTTTGTTGTTATGATAAGAGGTGCAGGAGTGCCAACTCTACTCATCATACATAATTTAGAATAAAAAAGAAAAAAGAAAAATCCTCAATAATCCCCAAATCTGAGATTTTCACTCCTCCCGCCTACAACTTTAAATACCTATTTTAGAAGTTCTTTTAGAATTCCATAATTGCATCGCAGAGAAGCCCTTTTTACATTCTACAATATGGGATTTATAATATTTACAAAACAATTTAGAATAGGAAAGTTTGTTGAAGAATAAATCTATTTAATCAGTTTTCATTGGCTCAAAATTTCATTTTTGTATTGTTGGAGCCTTCTCATTGATTGAGATTATTTTCTCTTCATCTCTTCAACTCTTTTTTTCGAAAATCAAATCAAAACAAAATTAAAATGTAAAAATAAAATCAAAATGCTAAATCTGGAATTAAAATAGATTTAATTAAATTAATTTAAATAAATAATTGAAAAAGAAATCTAAAATTTCTATTGATGCATGTTATGATTTAGTTGGCTAGGATATCATTGACGAACGGATTTTCATTCAAAAGAGGCTTGGGAAAATCAAAATGCATAAAATAAAGCTTAGGAAAAATATTTTATTAAAAATTCGAAGCTTGATGTTCTACCAGATTTTAGACCCAATAAATGATCAAATATTCTAATGAAACCTCCTCTAAAATGTTTTCCATTATTTTGTCTTTCCAATGAGCCATCCTTGGCCTCATTTGGCCAAATTGAATTCAATTTATGAGTTTCCAAAATTGATGAGTCAAAAACTCCCCTAAATTATGGAATATTTGTGGTTGAGGCTAAAAATCATTTTTTTATTAAATTCTATTTCTATTTTTTTTTGTTATTCATTAGTTAATGACAATTAATTATAACTAAATTATTAATTCTTATATAGATTTTTAATAAACTAAATATATACAATTATTTTAAATTAACTTAAATTAATTATATAAATATTACTTAATTTCAATTATTACTAAAATAATTTAATAAATATTAAATTCTTAATTATATATTAACATATTAATATTATACATATTCATTCCCTTAATTCCTTTGAAATGAAATGAAAGTAAAACAAAAAGTCAACGTTATCATTGCATCGACCTTTATTGCATTTTTTGTTTGTTTAAATGCTAAGGTTCAAGGTTCATGCGATAATATTTATGTGAGAAAAATTTTGCGAGAAACAATTTAAGATATTTTTTTTGGGGATGAGATTTTGTCGTAACATTTTTGTCATTATGGGTTTTTATTTTTTATTTTTTTTTTATTTATTTTATTTTATTTTATTTTTTTCTTTATTTATTTATTTTATTTTTATTTTTTTCTGATTTTGGTCTCAGGCACTATGAATTTACTAAAGATGAGTGGGCCGACGTGAATTATAAATCCTACAAATTGAACTATAGCCATTTTGAAATTTAGAGATTTTGAGTGAGGTAATTTGTTTTAAAAAAATAAATTGAAATAAATTACCAAGATTTTGAAACACGTTTTTATCTCTTGTATGATTTAGCTAGGTCATTTTGTAGGACTGTTAGTCAAAAAATGAAAAAGTCAATATTTACAATGAATGACTATTGAACTTAATTAGTTATGAAAAATCGAAAATTTCTATATTTATTTACATTTTTAGTCCATGCAAGGATCAAACTTCAGAGCAGTGCCATTTACAAACCGGTTGACCAAATGAGTCGAAAAAATTATCGATGGAAAGCTAGTGAAAATTTGGATTCAATGAAACAATCAAAACATAAATCCAACGAAAATAAAAAGAAATGATAAAGTTGTAAGACAATTAACTTAAATGAAAACAATAAAAGATGATTAGTTAAAAATTTGTAGAAAGGGCTCCCATTATTTGAGTTAGTAAGTCAAATATCGGGGGTGTTGGATTTTCCCTACAATAGGATGAAACCCAATTATAATCAAGATTAAGGAATGAATAATACTAGTTACCCTAGCCCGCTCTTCTGAGGAGAAAAGGAACCTTGAGATGACTATGAAAGGAATCGTTACCAATTCAACTAAGCATAGCATAAAAAATAATGATTCCTAATATCATTGCACTCTGTAAGAGGATGAAGACTGAGATCAGATATTTATTTTATTTAGAGGAGGGAAACGTCTATTCTTCATTAATAGTTTCACAATTTACTCAAGAAACGATTTTCAAAGATTAGAGATGAAGCATGTCAGCATAAATTTCTAATACATGCCAAATTTGTGTAGCTTATAGATAGGATTGTTTGAATTGTTTAGCAATTATGCAAGTCTCAATGCTAGCAACATCTTATCATACTCTATTTTCTAATAGTTTCCCTAGTTTTACTATGAAAGAATATAGTTGACGAGGGACACACTTTATCTTTAAATTTTCTCATTCTATCACTAGCAACTAGATTTTTCATTTTCAGGAAAAAATAGGATATGTAAGCCTTTGTGCAGTAATGATACATCAATATCTCTTCAAACATAAAATCACACTTTCTACACATGAATGAAAATCATAACTTGATTTTTCCAATGCAATCTCTTAATTTCTCATAAATTTAGGTCGATAGATTTTAATTCAAAAATACTTTAAGAAATGCAAAAATATACAAGCTATCATAAATGCTCAAGAATAAAATTTAATGCCATAGAAACTATAACAACAACCACATCTAGAATTATAGTGCTAAAAATAGTACAAGGAAACTGCAGATTAGAAAAATAATGGTAAATCCTCTTCGATTGCAATTCTCTGATTCTACCTCAACTTACATATAAAACATTTTATAAAGTAAAGTAAGAGGCCATAATTTGTTCCAATTATCACAAATTATATTGCTTGCCAATTAACACAAATCTTCTAGTGAAGGGAAATAAATGAAACATCACTTTTTCCTTACCAAATCAAAGAGAAAATGCATTGAGAATAAAGTACAAAATGATACATAGTAACTTTAATGCAAGACCCGAAGAGAAAAAGAGGACTAACTGGTAATTGAAACTACTAAACAAATTCTTTTAATGTTTTTACTTCCAAACCAAGAGATGGATAATTCCAAAGCAATCCAAATTCAGTGCAATTACTTATAAAAAAACAAAAGCATTTATCCACAAGAGTAGTTCTTAACAGGAAATATATGTCTTCTCTATGTTAGCATAACACAAAGACGAGGTATTTTCAAAATCATTTGTGATTTAAGATTTGTGATGATTTCTACGTTAGCTGGAGAACAACCTCTGAGATACACAATAGATAAATTAACATAATCACTATTCCATACCAACGTCTTATAACTACGTACAGTGCTTCAATTTCTCATGTTGTTGTTAAATTACGGCTAAGGATACCATTAGGTAATTTGTTTAATTATAACGGGAAATAGTTGATGATTGTGAAATTCATACTACTATTTTATTTTCATTGTAAATATGAGTTAAATTATAAGATTGGTAGAAACTACACATTTTTTTGCTGCTATATTCTTTGTAGTTGCCAAGTAGTTAGAGGTGGTATACCAAAGTCGCATGCCTTGTCATCAACAAATAATCATTTCATCCTGTTTTAACTTGTATTTGAAACTCCAATTGATTAATGTGTTCGACAATATTCTTCAAATATATTTGGTTACTAGTTTATCAATCAAGAAATTGTCAATAGTAGCGCAGAGAAGACATGAAATGAGATACCAAACAAGAGGAGCTCATATGCGCGGATCACCAGGAGCTGCCTGAAGAAAAATGCCACACAGGCTTCACATTAATCTCCAATATTAATTAGATACAATTTGTTAGAGACAACAAATCATATCCCTAAAGAATAGAAACTGAATAACTATGAATAGGAAAATCACATCTACGTAACAAGAAGAGCCTATTCTCCATTAATTCTAACACTCCCACTTAATGGAGAAAGGGATCTTAAGCACACCTAATATGTCCCTAAACAACTCAAACTTCGGTCTTCCCAAAGGCTTAGGAAATATATCAGACATATTATCACAAGAATTACAATATTCAACACAAATCTCTTTGGACTGTACCTTTTCCCTAAAATAACGAAACTGAGTGTCTATGTGCTTAGTGTTTTTATGAAACATAGGATTGGAAGCTAGTTTGATGGAATCTTGATTATCACTTATGATAACTATAGCTTGTGTCTGTTATACCCCTGCATCTTGGAGAAGTCTGTGCAACCAAACTACCTCACATGCTGCTACACACATAGCTTAATATTCTGCTTCAACTGAGGATAATGTTACAGTATGCTCCTTCTTGCTGCACCAAGAGATAACCCTAGAACGAATGCTAAAGACGTAAGTTGTAATTGATCTTCTATCATCTAAATTTCCCGCCCAATCAGAGTTTGTATAACCTGTCAAGCTAACATCAAATGAGTCAGAATACAAAATACCAAAATCTGAAGTTCCTTGCAGATACTTCAGTATTCCTTTTGCTGCAAACCAATGGTTCTCATGAGGTTGAGTCATGAACTGACTCAAAACACTCACTGCATAAGCTAGATCTAGTCTTGTATAAGAGTACCAACCAACTATTTGTACAGTGTTGCATGTGCATATTTTGAACCATCATTCACCTAAAGTTTGATGTTCTGTTGTAAAGGTGAAAATGTCGCCTTACACTCATCCATTTTAAATTTAGCCATCAAACTCTTAGCATACTTACCCTAGGACAAGAATGTTTGGCTTGAATCTCTCCAAACTTCTACACCCAAACAATAATGCATTTCTCCAAGGTCCTCCATCACAAATTTCTATGATAATTGCTGCTTTATTTCTTCAATGAGTTTATCTACATCTCCTGTCATGATCAGATCATCTACATATAAAGAAATCAACACTATCTGTTCTCATAATTAAACACAATATACAAATTACGGTCTTTTTTGCTCTGTTTATAACCATGCATGAGGAAAAATAAATCAGTTTTGTTGTACGAGGATCTAGGAGCCTCTTTTAAACCACATAAAGCTTTCTTTAGTCTACATACTAACTGCTCTTCTCCATTCTTGCAAAACCCCTCAGGTTGCATTAAGTATACTTCTTCTTTTAAATCACCTTTTAAGAAATCATATTTAACATCTAATTGATGTATTTTCCAATGATGCTTAGTGGCTGAAGCAATAATCAATCTAATAGTATGTAATTTTGCAACATGGGCAAATGTTTCCTCAAAGTCAATACCTTCTTTCTGGGGATACCCTTTGCAACCAACCTTGCTTCATAGTTACCAATAGGCCCATCTGCTTTAAATTTCAACTTAAATAAACATCTGCAACCTAGGGGTTATTTACCATGAGGAAGCTTTACTAGATCCCAATTATTATTCTTAATAATAGATTCGTATTCCTCTTTAATTACTTCCTTCCATTTAGAACGCTTACTAGCTTCATAAAAATTAGAAGGTTCTGCAATATTTGACATATGAGTCATGAGCACACAATCCCCATATCAAGCTAGTAAACGTTTTGGCTTGCTAGATCTCCTGAGTGGTGGAGTGTCAACTATTATGCTATGTTCTTCTCTTTGTGGACTGAACTCAATTTCCTCCTCTTTGTCCTACTCATGTTGGTGTTGTTGTTGGTGTTACTGTTGTTGTTGTTGTTGTTGTTGCTACTGCTACAATTGTTGTTGTTGTTGCTGTTGACTGATCCATGTTTCAACATCCTCATCTGAAAGTAAGGGTACATGCCATTATTCATTATCTTGAACATGATTTCCATCATCAACCTGTTCATGGAATATTATGTCTCTACTAAAAAACACCTTGTGAGTAGAAGGATCAAACAACTTATAAGCGTTATACTCACTACAGTATCCAATGAAAGGTCATTTAATGACCTTTGAATCTAACTTCTTCCTATTTTCTTTGGGAACATGTGTAAAAGATTTACAACCAAATATTCTAAGTGGATTACTATAGGATTGAAGCCAAATAACTCTTCCAAAGGAGTTTTATAATCAAGACTTTTAGTGGGACTCCTATTCTTCAAATACATTGCATTATTGACAGCTTTTGCCCAAAAGCCATTAATTAGATTCTTACCTTTCAACACACTACGAGCACATTCCACCAGTGTTTTGATTTTCGTCTTAGCTACTCCATTCTGCTGAGGAGTGTACGGTGTTGTAAACTACTGATGTATCCCATGCTCTTTGCAGTATCTGATGAAATCCCCTTTCTTAAATTCTCCACCTTGATCTGATCGAAGAAACTTGATGAAATTTCCTGTCTACTTTTCGATCATGTTCCTGAAGTTCTTGAAAAACTTAAAGGCATGACTCTTCTGCCTGAGATAATACACCCATGTGAATCTTTTACAATCATCAATAATTATTGGAAAATAGTAGGACCCAATTAACGATCTTGTCTGCATATGCCCACATAAATCAGTGTGTACAAGTTTGAGTGTATCCCTCTGTTTCCTATCTTTAATAATAGGAAATTCATCTCTATGATGTTTACCGAATGCACATCCTTCACAATCAATATGTAACTTTTTCAGAATAGGAAGACCACCTACCATACCTTTGTTCTGCAACAGAAGGAGGTGTTGAAATTGATGTGCCCAAGTCGTTGATGCCACAAATTTTTAGCACACTTATTTGATGACATCAATGCTTATGGTGGTGTACTCTTCACATCCATTTAGTAGAGTCCTCCTATACAAACACCTGTAACAATAGGCTTCATCTGGTCCAACAAGTCTTTAATAATACAATAAGATTTAAGGAATTCTACCTTGAGATCCCGATTTGTAATTTTTGATACTAAAATTAGGTTCTTCATAATACCAGGTACATACCACACATAAGATATATTCCTGATGTTTCCATCAGGTAAAGTGACAAGGACATCTCCATGTCCCTTGATCTCATACCCTCTATCATCTCCAAGGTATACTTTTACTCCATCATTGGATTCTCTAAAATTTCTGAACCATATCTTTTTACTTGTCATATGTGAGGAGGCTCCAGAATCTACGAACCAAATCTTTGACTCATCCTCCTCAATGGCTAGTGCAGTTAAAACCATAAATAATATTACATCCTGGTTTTGATTTGCATCAGCTAGATGACGTCCATGCCTTCTCTGCTTGTACCTCTCCCCATCTTCCTTTTTCTTATGGAAAAATTTAGCAATATGTTCTATCTTACCACAATAAAAACATTTAAGAGGAGAGTCATGTTTATGCAAGTCCATACCTTGTGGTGTCCCTTTTCGTGATATGTTTCCTTTCCTGTGATCAGCCATTGATTTCCCCTTCGGCTTGAACTTGGTCATCAATGCAAGATTTGGATTTTAAGGTTTGAGAGACAACCTCCTTTCTTCTTCTTCTAGCAAGATCTCTGTAAGCTCCTCAAAGGCTAGGGACTTTCCTCTTGCATTCAATCCCATTATAAACATCTGATAATCACCCGTCATGCCATTCATGGTAATCATCACCAGATCATCATTTGCCACAGTCTGATTGATATCAGTTAGCTTATGTTTAACCTCCTTTATTGGGGATATGAATGAATAAACAAACTCATTTTCCTCCATCTTGATGGAGAGAATATTCTTCCTGAGGTACAAATTTCGACTGGTGTTCTTGATCTTGTACATTTCTTTGAGAATCATCCATATATCATTCACCATATTGCACACTCGAATGTGAGGGATGATGCAATATTTAACTGATAACTTGAGGAGAACCTTTGCCTTCATCTCCCTTTTCTCCCATTCTTGAATTATTGTATTCGATCCACCAGTTACGGTAGTCAGCTTGACCTCATCACCAGTGGCAATGCCATAGGCATTTTGTCCTTCAAGTGGAGTCTGGAGCTTAAACTTCCAATTGATGTAATTGGAACCATCAAGCTTATTAGTCTCATTCAGATAAGATTCAACAATTTGATTATTCATATTGAATGAATAAAAAATATTCAATAATTTAAACAAATCCAAGATAAAAAAAAATGCCGACCCCAAATATTTTTTTTTTAAAACACCCCCATAATATTAGATAATAATCCCTTCAAATAATGAGAGGCTTTAATTAAAAGAACTCCATTTTTTTTAATTAAAGCTTTGAAAAAAAACATCAATGAAGAAAAAACTTTAATTATCTAACAACTGCAATTAAGGGACCACCACAACAAGTAAAAAATGGCACATTCGGTTTTCACCAACCAAATTCAACACACCAAGATATGTAATCCAGAACACTACACCTCCGAGGTGCAGAGAATCCGATAATAAACAAATGGCCAATCCATGATACTAGATCTCTAAGGCACATGACATTTTATACCATCAGCAAGATGGCCGATCCATTCAATTCACTCGATCCTCAACACTGCATCACTACACCTTTGATCCATGCTCATTGATTCTTCCATAATGTTGCTTCGAGGGTGATAATATATTCACACCTCCTACAGCCTCAATGGAATTTTTTTTGCTGCTACTAATCTCCTTGTAGTGAGTGAGCAAAAAACAAAAATCAGAGGCTATCTTTTCCACGTGGCCTCCGTAGTTGTCCTCTCCAGTTTGACATGCAGCTAGACACAGATGACTTCTTCCATGATCTCAGCCTCCTCTGATGTTCTGGCTTCTTCCATGATCTCAGCCTCCTCTGATGTTCTTGCCTCCTCATGTTTTTGGAACACCCAACATCGATAGATTTCCAATATTCCGTGTATGAATCTCCTCGCAGCCTCCGGGTGAGTCCAACCTCCTCAGATTCCATGCAGGCCTCCATGTATACCTCAACTCATTAGGAAGTCACCCTTCTCGTGATGATACCATTGAATCCTTATGACCACGGACAAAGACAATTGTGGGACCTCCTGTAATCTTAACACTTTTATGCACGACCTTCACATGGAAATCCACACTAGATCTAAGCAGTCTCCATCACAGGCCACCACAGTGCCATTGGCATTCCACGCTGATAAAATGCTCAAAGTTTTGGGATGAGAAGATGTTTGAAAACTATCTCAACCACGCAACTTCTGGGCTAGAGAACTGGTCTCAACCAGGGCCTTCTAGATGCTAGATTTCCTTAATCATGGATGCAACAGCAATACTCAATTGCTATGATTCTATTGTTCACACCTCAAGATCGGTGTGCTTATCCACCAAGGAGTTGCAAAGTTATTCACAGCTATACAACTCTGAGTCTTGATGTTCCACCCAAAGCTTGCACCGACTATCCAGAAATGAAGACTTGGTGAAGTGTTACAGTGCACTCATCACACTTTCCCACCTAAATCTCGTGAAAAATCCACTTCAGTCGCACCCTTCACTTAGTGCACAAGATTAATAGCCCTGAGCTCTATTACCATGTCAAGAGTAGCGCAGAGAAGACATGAAATGAGAAAACAAACAAGAGGAGCTCACAGGTGCAGATCACCAAGAGCTACATCAAGCAAAATGCAACACAGGCTTCACATTAATCTCCAATATTAAATAGATACAATTTGTTAGGGACATCAAATCATATCCTTAAAGAATAGAAACTGAATAAATATGAAAAGGAAAATCACAAGTACTTAACAAGAAGAGCCTATTCTCCATTAATTCAAACATAAATATATCTTGGGTGTAAGTTTATATTGTAGTGGACACTCCTATATTAGCACAGGTTCTTTTTAATTGATGTGGATGAAGGTGGATCTTTGGGCTATGGGTGTTTTTCTTCAATTATTGCATTATTGCAAGGATGGATGCATCTAAAAGATATGATTATCAAAGAAAACATAGAGAATCGTTTTGCAGGATTCGATTAACCAAAACTGCTAGCCCATAGTGGTTAATCACATCAAAATTATACACTTTTAAGTTAATAAAGAGCATAGTTTACTTCCATACTTGCCTACTACTGAATCATATATATATGGCTGATCTTCCTTACAGAAGGGAAAACCATTAAAGAAAACATGGAAACCACTAAAGGGCCCTAAAAGGGATTAGATATGCAGTTATACAACTGTAATAAAATCAGGATGTTTCATGTTCCAGCACTTGCTTTCTCCCACTGGCGATATTGGATCCCTACATAAGGGTAATGAAAAACCATAATTTGTATTTGATTTGTGCATTGCATGATCTTGTTTTAGGTCTCTTTTCCAATTTGTTCTTTGCATTATATTTTTTTATTGCGATTGTTTTTCATGGGAAATTACTTTTCCTATTTAGGGTCTTTTTCTTAGGATGCCTTTTATTAGGTTGCTTAGGTGTTTGAGCTAGGGTTGGCTGGTTGTTTCATGGGTTAATCCATTGGATACACATTTAATTTCTTGCATAATTAGAAACACAGGAGAAGAATTAAGAGAAATTCTCATATGGTTTGAAGCATTCTTGATAAATTTATATTTTTTTGGTTTGGTGATTAATGGGATTAATTCTCCTAAACTTCCTTGTCTGGAGTTCTTTACATAAATATGAAGTAGGCTTCCCATCAAAACTAATTAAATAACAATCAAGTTTTAAGAAAATATGTTACAATAGAGGTCATGAATGTCATCCCCATGGGTTCATTACCAACTGACAATTTAATAAAACTGTGAAGTATAGCACTTGAAACAAAGCAATAAATTCTTGGGTCTTTTGGTCAAAGTGACTTGAATGATAGTTGTATTTGGTGAAGACATGTGATATGATTACATTTTAAGCATTGCAATATATTCTAATATCACTTCACCTTTTGAGATTCTCCTTGTATGTTTACTAAGAAATGGAATCACATTAATCGACATTCTTATAAATCCAACTGTGCTTTCAAGTGCTTGATTGTGTTATGTCTCGACGTTTGCAATTTTAATTGTGTCCATGAATTAACAAATCAATTTTTTAGTGACTTTTATGTTTTAGTGAATTAACAAGTGCAATAGTTTAATCATTCGCTGTTTACGATTTACAAATAATTGCAGTCTTAGGAGTTGGATCGTAGTCACAAGACCCTATTTTTAAAATTTTTGTTAACGATGCTCTGTAGTTTCTTAATGAATAGTCTCTAATCGTCCCTTGCAAATCACCAGCGAAAATGGAAGGGTGTAACTGGCTATGAACAGTCGCGCTAGTGCAGGTGAAGTTGAAAATAATTAATATTATTTTGTATTAATGGAGAATTGGTTATATAGTTGTAACGTATCTCCTCAATTTAGGATTTGTTCCTAGAATTTAGGAGTTTGGTTGCAACTTCCTGATTTCTAAAGTTGTACTTAAATGATGTAATCTTTCATTGATGAGAATAGAGTGTACGAGAGTGATCTCTCTATTTTGAGTGTAGTCTCCAGGTGCAGGCCACACCTGTGAGCTACATTTCCTTCTTTTCAAATCTGTTCACATTTTATCTTGGTATCAGAGCTCAGATTGGATGAGCCTGATCTTTTATCACCTTTGTGACTGAAGTTCCTTTATAGCTAGCTTGCCTGTGTGGTAGAATTTCCTGTGTGGATTGAGGAGCCTCTATGGCTGCGTGTACATAGGAGCTTTGTGCTCAATTGAGCAGGTGGACTGCAGAACACCTGGCTCGGACTCGGAAGTTTTTCTTTCCTGAGTAGAAGGGGGTTGGCATGGGTTTCTGGCTCGGGAGCGTGCCAGAATACCAGATTGGCGCGACTGTTTGGTAGTTAAGCGCGCCAACACGCCTGAATACCGCAATGGCATGAAATTTAAGGGTAAAAGCACACCATCATTTTTGCCTCGCACCGATTTTTTCTTGGCACGGATTTTCGCTCAGGAGAGCGCTAACTCACCTTCAAGTGGATCTGTGGGAAGCCTCATCTTCGTTTGGCGATTTGCGAGGGGTGCAGATCGGCGAAGTTGCAGACCTATCCGCGAGAGGCAGATCAGATCAATTTTGATCCGATCAATTTTTCGGTTGTATAGAAAAATGTCGAATTTTCTCATTGGAGCAGGATTGCTAGATACTATAGATCAGTGGTAGGGAAGTGACTGATTGATCTCACAGGTATCATTTTTTTATGTTGGGTAGATTCATTTTCTAGATCTGATCAGAATGAGTAATACGATGGAATCTTACCTTCACGAGTCTGGCAAACTTGATGGATCTAACTTCACGAATTGGAAGTTTAAGATCTAGACCTTGCTTGAGGGTGCGAATGCTTGGTCCATAGTTACAGGTGATGAGCTGAAGCTGAATGCAGGGACACAGGAGCAAGAATGGAAGAAACGAGAGAACAAAGCCAAAGTGTTGTTGAAGATGTCTGGGAAGGACAGTATTATCCCGCACATGAGAGGCTGTAAAACGTCCGTGGAGATCTGGACAACCATAAAAAATTTGTATTAGACCCAGAACATAAGTTGAATTATGGCGCTTAAAATCAAGCTATTTTCAATGAAGATGGATGAAAGGGAGACTACTGCTGCATTTGTTGCGCGAATTAAAGATGTGAAAGACGGATTGGCGGACATCAGAGAGGCGATGTATGACTCTGATCTTGTCTTAATCACACTGAGTGGGATGCGTGATGAATTTCAAATGTTCGTCACTAGATTGACGGCAAGGAAGAAAGTGCCCACATTTGAAGATCTGACAGGGATCTTACTGCAAGAGGAGGAGCGGCGACAGAATCTGAACCCCTAGAGTGATGATCTTGTGCTGATGGTGAAACGACGATCATTCAGAGGAAAGCAGCCACATCAACAATCACGGCACAAAGGAGGAAGATCACAGAAGAACTCTCATAAAGGTATTCTTGCAAATCATTTTGTAAACAAATGTTATTATTGTGGAAAGAAGGGTCATATACAGAATGAATGCTTTAAGAAGCATGTTGATGATGCAAAGAGGAAGTAGGCAAATGCAAAGCACAGAGGATACTTTGTTGAAGAAGAAGATAAAGACTTCAGTCATGAATTTCGACTATTCATAGCCGAATCTGCCCTTTCAGCATCTAATGAGGATGATATTTGGTATGTCGATTCGGAGCATCCTCACACATAATAGGCAAAAAGGAATTTTTTGATAGTCTTGAAGAAAGTACAAATGGATTAAAATTTATTTAGGAGATGATAGTGGATACGGTATTAAAGGTTATGGGGTGATTCCAGTGAAGTTACCGAATGGAAAAATTCGTCAACTTAAAAATGTTTTATATGTACCTGGAATTAAGAAAAATATGATATTTGGATCCATGATGGCTGATCAAGATATGCAAGTCGAGTTCTTCAAGACTCATTGTGTGATAAAGGATTGCAGGAATGAAATAGTTGCAACAGGCATGCGAGTTGGAAGCCTATACAGACTGGATGCAAAGAGTATACCAAAGAGAGCCATGGTTGCAAGAGGATCAACAGCTGAACAACTCTGGCATCAGAGGTTTGGTCACTTGAATTTGTAGGACCTCATGTTATTGTAGAAGAAAGGTATGGTTGAGGGGCTCCCTATCTTTCGTAATATACAGTTAAATTGTGATGGTTGTGGCTTAGGTGAAATGCATAGAGAACAGTTTCCTATGCATGATAGGAGGAAGGAAACAGATATTTTAGAACTAGTGCACATTGATATATGCGGACCTATGCACACAAGGTCGCTAGGAGGAGCATATTATTTTATGTTGTTTACTGACTGCACTAGATATTCATGGGTTTATTTTTTGAGTAAGAAAAGTCAGACTTTCCAGTGCTTTATAGAATTTAAAACCTTGGTGGAAAAGCAGTTTGGTAAGAGCATAAAAATTCTCCGATCTGATCAAGGGGGAGAATACAAGCTAGGGGAATTCATGAAATTCTGCAAATATCATGGGATTGTTCAGCGGCATACAGTGCCACATGCACCACAGTAGAATGGAGTTGCAGAGCGTAAAACAGAACCTTGGTGGAGTGCGCAAGGAGCATGTTACAAGGTAAGGGTCTGTCTAATAGTTTTTGGGTGGAGGCTATTAACACTGTTGTATATTTGAAGAACAGAAGTCCTACCAGGTATCTTGGCTTCAAAAATCTTTTGAAGTTTTATATGGATTTGAACTAGCAGTAAACCATCTAAGAGTATTTGGCTCAAAAGCATTTGCCCATATACCCAAAGCTGATAGGAAGAAATTAGACCCTAAAGCAGTTAGATGCATCTTTGTTGGTTATGGCACAAAATTTAAAGCATATAAATTATTCAATCCTGAGTCTCGTAAGACATTTGCAAGCAGGGATGTAGTGTTTCATGAAGAGGTACCCGAAGGGAAAGATGACATTGGTGATGATTGGCACATTCCATTGTTGTTGGATGAAAGCAGCAAGGATGAAAGAGAGCAGGAGCAGAAAGAAGAGAAAAAAGAAGAACAGGAAGAAGGTGATAATGCAAGCCCAGTTATAGCTGAAGAAAACAAATTTGAGGTAAGTCCCCTACCAAGGAGATCAGATAGGAAGACTCAAAAGCCATTGAAATTGAGAGACTATGCTTTGATGTCAAATGTTTTGAACATTGTAGAGCCAACTAATTACAAACAAAGAAGCTAGTCAATTTAAGGAGTGGAGGGCTGCAATGGATGAAGAGATGGAATCAATTCTTAGAAATGATACTTGGGATTTAGTTGAGCTACCTAAGAATAAAACACGCATAGGATGTAAATGGCTGTTTAAACCAAAAATGAATGCAGACAGAAGTATAGAGATATTAAAAGCTAGGCTGGTTGCAAAAGGATATTCACAACAGGAAGGTATAGATTTTGATGATACTTTTGCACCTGTAGAAAATTTAAATACAATTAGAATTCTTATTGCTTTAGCTACTAATGTAATTGGGAGCTACACTAGCTTGATGTTAAATCTACATTTTTAAATGGTGATTAAAATAGGAAATTTACTTAGTACAGCGAGAAGGGTTTGTAAAGTAGGGGTAGGAACATCTTGTTTGCAGATTGAAAAAGGCTTTATATGGTTTAAATCAAGCACCCACATCTCGGTACGAAAAGGTTGATTCTTTCTTTTTAGAGTATGGCTTTCATAGAAGTTTAAATGACCCAAATTTGCATACCAGGTACAATACTGAAGGGTAGATTCTTTTGATTTCTTTGTATGTAGATGACATGATTATAACAAGAGATGTAGACGATTTAATCAGAGGAATCAAAAGGCTTATGGTACAAGTTTTTGAGATGGAAGATCTCGGAAGCCTTCATTACTGTTTGGGATTAGAAGTATGTAGAGATACTGGACAAAATTTTCTTACCCAAGGGAAGTATGCCAAAAATCTATTGGAAAAGTTTGGTATGGATCAGTGAAGATCACCAGCGACACCTTTGCAGCAGAATCTGAGGTTGACCAGTGACGATGGCACTAAAGAGGTTGATGCTACAATGTACAGACAACTGGTTGGTAGCTTCATATATCTTACAACAACCAGACCTGACTTGGCATACTCTGTTAGTGTGTTGAGCCAATTCATATCAAAATCACTTGAAAGTCACTGGGTAACAGCAAAAAGCGTGTTGAGGTATCTTTGTGGTACTGTTAACTATGGTATTTTATACATTGACGCATCTGATGTTACTCTAGCATGTTTTTCAGACTCAGATTGGGCAGGTAACTTGGATGATCGAAGGTCCATCACAGGTTATGCATTCAGCATAGGATCCGGGGTCATAGCATGGAGTAGCAAGAAGCAGAGTATTGTAGCTTTGTCATCGTGTGAAGCTGAGTATCAAGCATTGTGTGCAACAACGTGTGAAGCGATCTGGTTGAGAAGGCTTCTCAATGATGCAGGAAAACAAGAGAAGAATTCCACCTCCATCAAAAATGACAACCAGAGCACCATTAAATTGGCACACAATCCAATGTTTCATAAAAACACCAAACATATAGACACTCAGCTCCATTTTATCAGAGAGAAAGTACAGTCAAAAGAAATTATTGTTGAATATTGTAAAACTTGTGACAATATGGCTGATATTTTTACAAAGCCTCTTGCACATGTGAAGTTTGAATTGTTTAGAGGGATGTTAGGAGTCCAGGATAACCCTTTCTCCATTAAGGGGGGGAGTTGAAAATAATTAATATTATTTTGTATTAATGGAGAATTGGTTACATAGTTGTAACGTATCTCCTTAGTTTAGGATTTGTTCCTAGAATTTAGGAGTTTGGTTGCAACTTCCTGATTTCTAAAGTTGTACTTAAATGATGTAGTCTTTCATTGATGAGAATAGAGTGTACGAGAGTGATCTCTCTGTTTTGAGTGTAGTCTCCAAGTGCAGGCCACACCTGTGAGCTATATCTCCTTCTTTTCAATTATGTTCACACTTTATGTGGTGAATGTCTAATAGGCTTAGGTCAACATTTTGCAAGTGAACGAATAGAGATGTCTCTTAGGTGAAGGTTTCAAAAGGTGAACCAACAGAGCTGTAGGGACAAGCAAGATTTCGCCTTGGTGAAAAATTGGGGTGGGTTCTGGGATTTGAAATGGGAAGAGGTTGACCAAGAGTTAATTAAGGGAGAGTTGACGACGTTTAATACAGCTAGAGCCAACAGTTGATGGATTAAAGTGGACCCGAGTGTGGTGATGGGAGGTTTCTGCGAGCGACGGGAGGTTGTAGTCATGGATGTCCAATCACTAAAGTGATGCCAAGATAATGGGCTTTTCGGATGACCAGGAAATTTGAAAAATCGCATTATAGATTACTCCATTTTGTTGAGTTGACTCTTGGGCATTTTAACCTAGAATCCCATCATTTACATAATATTTCATAATTCCCTAATTACCAATTGCATTATCCTCATAGATCAATAATTTTTAAAAATTACAGTGTTGTTTTATTTTTAATTATTTTTTAATATAAATCTTTAATT